>JAJOOS010002708.1:0-35327 GCA_029582725.1 Solanum chiquidenum
TTTTTCGATTCTTTGGTTTGAGTTTTGATTTTCTTTTTCAAAAGGTCCTATTTTTTTATTTGATGTTCGATTTTAAGAGTCACGGTTTTTTGATATACTAAAAAATTAAACTCTTATTTAAAATATTTTTTAAAATTTCATATACCTAATTTATTCCAAATTATCAACAGTCATCCAACCTCAAATCTTTTTTTCCCTATTAAGTACTACCTGTGAACTCCAAAGCAGTAATTGCAATCTGCATATGTGAGAAGAACAAGTGAGAACTGCTACTATGTATGTTTGTTGCTATGTATATATGTTGTGTGGTGTGCACCATGTATTTAATTAATATATATATATGTTTGCTGCATATTAAAAAGTTTGAAGTCTTTTAGACTTTAGTGATTGATTTGCTCTTTATTTTTTTTCACTCATTTTCACTGAATTAAAATATCGAATTAAAGTTGAAAAAATTTGAAGCGAATCGAATGTTGATGCACATTTTCCCCAAAATTGTATTAGGGAATCTCACCCTTAATCTCTGTGATTTTATCTTCTCTTCCTCACTTCTAAAATAAATATTTCTAACATCAGCTTATATTTAGATGACATGACATCCGCCCGTAGATTTTGTTGGTGTATTATACCATAAAATGAGATATATCTTTTATGTTTCAACTCTCTCTTTCACAGTATAACTATGAACCTCAACACAATAATGCTTCTCATCTTTTCTTACTCTATATTTTTTTCTCTACAAAACAAAGTAAGAGCATTAGTATTTATAGATGAGGAATTCTTCCTTACAATGAATAGGAAGATTATGAGGTAGTAAATGGAATAAGTAACTTACTAAATGAGTTTTTTTTTATTAATCACGAATTTCATTTTAGAAAACCAGAAAGTGTCTAATACAAAAACTGGATGGGGATCCCCTATATTTGAATGTTCGATTGTGGTATGACCTTGAGTTAAAGTTTTGCAAAACGTAATGCTCCTAGAATAAAAAGTTTCGTCGATGCCTACTTGTAATGCTTGTCTGGCACACAGTAGAGGAACTTCCCAAAAATTAGGGGCATCGTGGGTCCCTCTGGTCGCTCCCTCCTTAGCTAGCACATCCGCTACCATATTCTGCTCATGTACACATACACCAAGGTTGAGATTCCTAGCTGCTCCATCAATGATTTGCATTCAAAGATTATGTTAGCAAGTAACATCGAAACAACAATGGTGGAATCTATATTTAGCTCTAAGGGGGTTCGGTTTTTTATCTCGCAAATTGAAGGTCGTGAAGAATGGCATGGAGTAGGAGTGTTCAAAATCGAACTGTAATCGATAAAACAATATAAAATTAGCTCACTGGCTTATTGGTATTGGGTTTCAGATAAACGGATAGTGAATGAATTAAAATTTCATAATTAACGGCAAATCGATGCGGGAACAGATTACTCAATTTCCTTATTTGGTAAATAATTAGCCGTTAAGAGTTATCATACGTACACTTTTACTCTAGATATATAAACTAATAAAGAACATATAATATTAACCCTAAAGATTAAAGCTTCATTTGATATTTTGCCATAATATATAATTATATCCCGTTAATCCTAAATTGAAAACTCAAAGCACATTTAATTTTTTGTTGTATTTATTATTATATTACTTTATAACTACTAACCCTAATAGTAATATTAATTTTCGACTCTTCTTGTTCAATTTTGTTCTCTGATTAGGAATTTGGGCTACTCAATTACCCAAGTCACAAGCTTGACTGCTAATTTGATGCATCGTCCGATTATTGCTATTTCATTACCAAACCAAATCAATCAATTTTTTGTCAGTTGACTAGCGAATTCATACGTATAAAAAATAATAATCGATAGACCAAACTGTTAAGTAAAATTATTCGCCTGATCTATCAAATGAGCAACCCTAGATAGAATAATAAGTGAACAATGAGTGAGAGATTACAAAAGTTATAAATAACTAATGATCATATTGTATCATAATTGATGAAAGTAAAGAGGCACAGATGCCACAAAGAAAATTGATATGATTCACCAAGTGAGAGGATAGTAACTTCATCTTGCATTTATAATATTAAAATATAAAAGGACCAACAATCCCCATTTAATTTAATATTAAAATAAGATAGACTTCATTAATTTAGTTGAAGGGAGACCATTATACATAATGAAGGTGTACTCTATATGAACATTCACTTAGTAAAACAATAACATTTACTCTAGAGTCGGTATTACTCTCAGACATGAATTATGACTACCTAAAGAAAATAAAATATTAATATTTATACATAATAACCAAGGTATTGACATAAGCTTTAATACCTAACACATTATTGCCTCGTGCTATCCCAATTTTCTTGAGTGTTTTTGAGAACAAGTTCATTTTCATAGAAAGTGACCTACTTTTACATTCACATGTGTGAAATTTATCAAGGGTGCTCCTATTATTCTGACACCCCACTTATACAAGATAAAAACTTTCATTAAGAGTCTGTAAATTCAACCTCCACAAATCATTACAGGATAGATGCACTTACATTATAAGGAGAGAATAAAATTAATATTAGTGCATTTCTAACGAGTCATCATATGATTCATTTTTTTTCATTGAACCTGATTATTGAATCTCTAGTCTCAAGTTGAGTTTCTTCATATATGACACTTGAAATTAGCGGCTTCAATCTCATCCCCTCAATGTGCTCTAGACTTTTTTTTTTTTGCTAAAGCCTTAGTTTATGAATTTATAAAATTATCACAAATTTTAATACAATTAATATTGATGATTACGACTTACGAGTGACCAATATAATCTCACAATATTGTGTATTCTCCTCATGTGTATGACTTTATTGTTATAGTAACAATTTTTTTACTCTACCAATAATATTAGTGTTATCACAACTAATCAAAAATAGAGAAATTAATTTCTCAAAATAAAGTATTTGATATAATAAAATCAATTTACTTTTCAGTTGAATCTAATTTTTTATTTCAAGTTTGAAAAAATAATAATTTACTTTTCTCATTCCAATAAATAGCACCAAATTTTCTATTGTTTAAATATACTAATTTACATAAATTTTAATTTATTAAAAAAAAAAAAAATCAATACTATAGAACTATATATTCTCCATTTTAGATAGTAAAACAAAAAAGGGCCAAGTAGTTTTTTTTTTCCCCTCCATGTGCCGTTGTCTTTTTCCTCCTTTTCTTTGCGCCAAAGCAAAGCTATAAAACCCAAATATTCAAAGTCTACAACGTAATAAAATTTGGATAATCCAGTAATTAATGTTGTATATTAGTAGTTGAATTTCTCAAAACCATTGTATTTATATAAAAAATCATTCTTAGTTGTAGTTGAATTTCACAAAACAATTGAACAAAAAAAATTACTCTAATTTTTTCACTGATATCATCTGCTAATCTGCTTTGCTTTGTTTTCTCCGCTCTGCGCTTTGATAACATTTTTTTTAATCAATGAAGGATATCTGTTATCGTGGTAAGAATCCCTTTTTGTTTATGTTTTTTTTTCTTGTAAAAGTTTAGGGATCTGAATTAATCTGTTTCGATTTGCTTTATTCTGGAAATGTTGTGACCTGATTTTGATTTTCTGGGAGTATCCGCTTGCATTTTTAGTTTTTTCTGGGATTAATTTTACGATTTAATTGAGTTTAGTTGCTTGTTTATGACTGATTTCCTATTCGGTGTTACCATTTTTTTTGCCTTTTTATATGGTGGGTATTAGACTGGGCGGAGTTTAAGATGTTAAATTTGATTTTTTTAATTATATTAGTGATTTGAAAGTTAGGGTGTGGTAGAGAAAATCAAAGCTAAAAAAATTGAATAGTTGTTGGCGTTTCTCTGTGAAAGATCTTTTCAAAAGCTACATTTTTTTAATAGTTTAAATTCGTGAAAGGTTTTAAAATAGTCTTGAAATGGGAATGAGTTCAAACCCTAGGGAGTATTTCTCAAATGTTTTTTGAGAATTGAGCAGTATTAAAAAGAACTACTGCTTTAATGTTAAGGGTTATAGTTGGAAACAATTGCCAACTTTACTTATGAATTTTTTAAGTTACAATTATTTTGGGACAATTTTTTTGAGTTAAAACGACAGGTAAAATGGGAGAGAGGGAGGGGAGTGTGTATATGTGTATATATAGGGGAGTTCTAAGCAAGGATGTCTTTCGCATACAATAATATGATAGGACGAAGGGATGGATGGATTGGGATAGAGAAAAATCTTCTCTCTTTGAGAAGAGAAATGGTGGACTATGATGTGGGATCAATATACTTAGGAGAAATACTGATGGAGAACATTGACCTCTCCTTTTTTTTTAGAAAAAAATTATTGTTTTTTTTTCAATTATGTATTGCTTTGTAGTGCAGAAGTTTGAATTCAAACATTTATTTATGAATTGTACATTTGTTTTTATTTGGAAACTGACAAAATTTACATTTCAGAGGAGGCCAATTAGATTATCTCTGTTAGTTTAGCATTGTGCAAAAGGTAAGAATTTGTTGACTTTACACTGACTTTATGGAGAAAATTGACTTGTACAGCAATCGCCGTGCAGTGCAGAAGTTGGTTAGTATCTCAAACTAACCTATGTTCTGCTCACACTTTCTTGTTCCTCTTAGAATATAATATATCTTTGTTTTCAAAAATGGTAAATGGTTTGTGGCTTCCGTTGGACGCAATGTTTATCTTCTCACCTTTCCTGTGGTCAAGTATGAAGTATACTTTTGTGTTAGAAACTTAGACCAATTAGCTATTCAAGTGTTCACTTGGCATCGGTTGCTTTAGTAATATATGTATGGACTTCTATATTTCTATGGAATGCCTTTGTTCAATTTGTCGAGTATCTGCTTTCTAATAAAATTGAAGCTGGACAAAGCCCTTTAAGTTGCAGTCAACTGATATATTCACGAAGATGCTGTTATGGATTCCTTTTTTTGACTGATTGACTTCCTATTTGTTTTTCTTTGCTAGGTTTTGCATTTTCTTCTATATGATGTAGCTTCCCGGAAATTTATCACAGATGGTTTTTACTATTAGTATTTAGCCTTTTTGTTTGGTACTTGTAAATAGATAGTTATATCTGTAGATAAAATGGAACCAAAGGGGGTTGGATTGTTAGATAGTGGCCGTAGGACTGTGGTTGGAGAAAAGAGTAAAGTGGCTTCTCAGAATTTGGCACATCTGTTTAGAGCCAGCAGTGAGAAAATATCAATTCAATCCAACTGTGATAGCAAGCTTGAGAAGAGGAAAACGATCGTTCACTGCGAGTCTAATAGTCAATCACATCTCAGGAAATCTGTACACAAGAACTACCTGAACTTTAAGAGAAGCAGACTGCCGCAACGTGTACTGTTTTATCAGAACGGTGAATGGACCGACTTCCCTCAAGATATTATTCCTATAGTTAAAGAAGATTTTCGGGCAAAAAAGGCTGTTATTGAGGTGAAAGTTTGTGACTTTCATATAATTCTTGATATTCTACATATGGTTCAAATAGATATGATAAATGGTTTACAAAAACCTATTGCCTGGATAGATGAAGCAGGTAGGTGTTTCTTCCCTGAGTCGTATCTTATCAGCAGTGAAATGCATGGGAATTTTGAAACCCTGTCAAAGAGAACTGAAGAGTTCATGACAACTGAGCCAGATAGGATAACTGATATTAAGTTGCAACTCGACATTGACTTAAATGGACGGGATAATCGTAATTTGGAAGAAGATGTGGAAGAGTCAAATATCGGTTATAAGAGGATTAAAGTATATCCTCTTAAAGACAGCCAAGAATTTGCTGATTATAAAAAGTCAGATGCAAAAATGGAACAAGTTGCAGAAAATAAACAGAACCAGGAAACACAGTCTCCTGACTTAGTAGCTAGCCTGAAATTGGTGAATGCAGAATCTGTCAAAAATATGTTTATTATGGGAATGAGTGTTATCCGTAACAAGGATGAGATCAAAATTACCAAATGCTCTAGTAATTATTTGACAACTCGCTTGGAACTCTTTGAGAAGCAGGTTGAAATAACGCAAAAATATCGTGGAAACGCAAATGTTCGATATGCTTGGCTTGCCGCTTCCAAAGATTTGATATCTACAATTATGAAGTACGGCCTTGCACCTGGAGGACCTAAGTATAGGCCTAAATTTGGAGTTGGTGTTCACCTTAGTGCTCTCCATTGTGCCTCCAAAAGGTTTGAATACATTCTCTTTATCGAACATCATTCATAACTGATTATATTTTCCATTTTCCACAAGGTCAAACTGTGGTCAGTTATCAGATTAAAAGCTTTTTCTGATTTGGTACTTCCTAATCATTTGACGGCTCCACCCCTCGGAAAAGAAAAAGAGGAAAACAATACCTAAGCCCTAAAGAAAAGAATGCTGTAGGTTTTCTTTTTTATTCAGTGAAGAGGAGTGACTTATATTCTTGTATGATTCGTAATATGAATCTCCACACGACTAACAAAGAAAGCTCTCTTTTTTGTCTTGTTTATGTCTGTTATTGTTTTCTTTGAGGATCTAACATCAACCTTCATTTTTTTATCTCTCTTCCTCTCTTCCAGTGCTATTAATTGCGATGCTGATGAAAATGGCATACATTACATGGTTTTTGCTCGTGTGATTTTGGGTAATATGGAACCTTTGCACTGCGGATCTGAACAATGGCATCCCAGTGATGAAAAATACGATAGTGGAGTTGATGATCTGGAGAATCCTACTCATTATGTTGTTTGGAATATGAATTTGAATACACATATATACCCAGTGTGTGTTGTGAGCTTCAGAATTCCTCCAGGAGCTGAAGGTAATCTCCACTTTGTTCGTATATTGAAGCATCAGGATGACACCATCTGTATAGGCCTTATAACTCTTTACAAATTTTTTTGAAACTGTTGTTAGTGTCTACAACCATGGAGCCTGCTTCACATTACTCTCTCTTTTCATGTCGGGCCATTCCCACGTCTCTTTCCTTGAAATGGAAACTTCACCCTTATTTGTTAAACTTTTCAGAAGTATCATATTCACTTTTATCTTTGTGAAAGTCAAATGCCCGAAAAAAGTACAGTATCTTAACTCTACTTTGGGCCCTAGTTTTCCTCATAACCAAATTCTTCTCAATGAATATTTGGAGTTAAAATTGAATTTCAAGTTAGTTAGTCTTTTGGCAATAAGATTTAGTTATTTAGTAAGTGTGTCGAAAGTATACAGGCAACATTTGTTTCATTTCAAAGTGACAAGAAGTATTTATGCCTTAGTGAAGGATTATTCATTTGACTGGGAAGTGAAATAGGAGAACCAATTTTGGTTTAGACACGGTATATTATCAACTATACTCTTATTTTTCCAATCTATGATCAATTATAGTATATTTCCTTTGAGACATTTGCTTTCTGGAAAAACTTTGAATATAAGAATTATGAGGTGAAATTCTCAATGTTCTCTAGATCTGTGAAATAAATGAAAGTGACAAGTTTGTTGCTGATTTCAGATTCTTTAGATATGTGAGGGATTCCTTTTGTGCATTTCTCTTTTATTTTTATTTTTAGCATTTTAAAAATTGCGGAAAACTTTAAATATTTCTCATTGAAAAATCATGCAGCACTTGAATTAACGCTACCACGCTTTTTACAGGACCCCGCTTTGGAAATGATAGTCGGATTGATGTCTCAGGTGTCAATACTTGTCCTCGGGGCCCTGTGGAACAGGTACCCACAAATACATTTCCGAAGGACTTGGGAAGTTTAGCTACAATATTGTACACTTAGGTAGTTGGGGGGATTTGATTATATGATCTTCATTGAACTGAAAGATGGGGGAGTTGTGGAGAGACAGTGTTGGACATGCAACAAAAGCGATTTTGAAATAAATTTAGGATTTTGAAAAACTTCTAAAGAAATCAAGCACAATGGGCAAAGAAGAGGAAGTTCACTAATTCGAAAGACCATGTCTTGAATTTCTTTGGCACAATGAGTGAACATCAAAAAACAGAAAGTTATTTAATATGCTTTGACATGTTTGTTGCTTATATTTATTGTATCGATTTATCTTCTTGATCAATGGTTGAGTTACTTCCTCAGATGCATGCTAGTTATCTAGGACATCATTGATGACATAGGCACTTGATAAAGTACTCTCTAGATGATTGTTTGATATTATTTAACGGGTTTGCAATTGTAAAGTACTAGTATAAGGTATGTGGTGCAACAAATAATCTGCATACACCATTGCAAAGGCATAGTAATTGCTCTTGCACGTGCTTAAACACCGGTATTATTCATCTGCCGCACAAGAAACATTTCTGTTTTACATGTCCTACAAGAAACATGTCTGTTTTGCAGCCTTGCTGGAATTGTATCTGTTCATCAATTAACTGCAGATCTTTTTAGGTAACAGTTTTTGTATTTTCATCTTTAGGGAAGTCATCGTTTTCAAATATCACTGGTTAAGTTGGCCCTAGAAGAGGCTGCGAGGATTCCAAAGTCCCTTGGGGTGCCATTCTCCTTGTTGATTGATGCAATCTCCAATGAAGTAACTCCCGAGAAAATGAACCATGTTACTAGAAATTTTGAGTTGCTTGAGGTTTGTATATATACAGAATCTTTTCCTCTCATTTTACACCTGAATTTTGTATTTCATCTTGTTGTTCTAATGATTTTCTTCTCTTATGGTTCCTTCTCCGACATTGATAGTTCAAGAAGATATGTAGGGATGAATTTGAGAAACGGTTGAGGGCAATCATAGGCAATACTCTGTTGAAGTCCACAATGAAGAGTTTGCTGTGCAAGGTATGTCCTGTGCCTTGTATCTTGAGAATTTGTGAAGTTACATGTCAAGTGACTTGTTGTCTAAATTGGGAGCTGCCTTATATTTATTACACATGCTTTACTTTAAAGTAAGCTGGCTTATATTTATTTTTTAAAGTAAAAATGGATATAAGTAAGGGTATTTGCACTATTTTAGGTATTCTAATCCATTTTTGTTAATAAATGCATTTTCTCAATCTATATTCTATCCCTCCGCATAAATTAATTACATATTGCATGAGTTACTTACAAGGGAGTGAAATTGGTATCCAGTTACCTTGGTTTATGCCGAGATCATCTTTTCTTCTTTGCAAAGTCAAATGAGCCGAAGTGTTCCTTCTTTCTTTTTATTTTATTTTATCTTATTGTTTGTTTACTTCTTTGTGTTTTGTTTCTCTTTGGCAGATACAATCAAAACCCATTGAAATGGTTCAGCCAAAGCAAGAGCCACAAAGTGCTGCCTTCAAAGGAAATACTGCCCTATTCCATTGGCTAGAGCCACAGACTGAGTAACTGTCTTTATGTGGAACACCTTCTCTCTGTTGTAGTGAGATCGTTTAGATGGTTGGATTTCCTTTCCTACAGTAATGTGATAGTAAAGGCATCTGTTCTTTTGTCCTAGAATATGGATTCGTAAAGTAGTTAGTTTCTTTATTTCGAACTGGCTTAACAGTTTAGTTTCAGCTACTCTTTGAAATGAATGCCTATAAAGTTTGTCTTTGAAGTTTATGTTTCATCCTCGTTCTGCCTTTGATCCATATATATGTGTGTGTGTGTGTCTTGTAAGAGATCTCTCTAACTGTATCCATGAAGTTGGTATATGGCAATGCATCAAAACTGGGATACTGTGAATTGCCCAACTCGCGTCATCAGCTTCTGGTTTATACTACTGCTGGTAGGAATGTTGCTCACCTTGTGTAACATTCTCGTTTCTCCGTTTTCTCTTATACTGTTTGGTGATCATGTCTCCAATATTTATGGGTTGTATGAGCTTATGTCCAAGCTGTGTGTACAATTGGCTTTATGCCAATTATATGTAACACTTCATTCACACACGTGAGTTTTTCCCTTCTCATGAGGCTATAAGAGTCTACATGTTGCTGTTCTCATCAAGGGCATGTCTGAGCCATTGAGCTGCTAGATCATTTCATTTATATAGGGTTTGTATTAACGACATGTGAGCAACGACTCAGGAAAAGCTCGATCTCGTAAAATTATCGGTGTGCTAGTTCCCAGGTGAGGCTGTCCATGACTTAAGGATGTTTGACATAGTTGTAGGTTGATGAAGGTAACATTACAAAGATGGTGAGTTAAGAGTTGGTATAGTTTCTGCCATTCCTAATTTGTAGTATGTACATGAATGTTACTACTTGTCCCAATTTGGATCAGTGTTTCTGTCCGTGAGTTTCTTTGATTGATTGGACTTGCATGTTATATAAATATGTCCCCACCTCAATAACTACTAATGTCATTTCTTTCATTCTTGATTGAAGGAAATGGAACTACAGAAAAAAATGAGAAAATTATGGACAATGATCAGACTCCAACCACTAATAGATCACAATAAATGTACCCTTTGGATTGTCGTTCAATAATTCTCTGTTGCCATTGTAGAAGAAAGGTCAGTTTTACAACTATCAGTGTGTTCGTTACAAAGGAGGAAAATATTTTTCAGAAAAATAAGTGATATAAGCGAGAGGTGGGGGATAGGGGTGTGGGGTGGTGTGGATGGGATGGACGGGGCCGCCTTAGGCGAAAGGTGGTCCGGTGTACAAGCTTTGTTAAAAAATTATGTGATGTATAGAGGTTAAAATGTTAGCTATTATGAGTGTGTATATGTAACACGACTGATAAGAAAACTTGTACATTCTTCGCCAAATTCATGGCTTCACCATTGGCTACGAAAGTGATGACAAAGATGTGGTGTGTAGAAGGATGGAGAGGACAAGGACAATATGAAAAATTGGAAAATATTTCCGTCCGTACCGAACACACCCTATGAGATCGTTGTTTTTCTTTTCCTATTCCGTTGAAGATTTTATCATATTGAATGGTTAGGTATAAGTCCCATTAGTAGTACATTGTTATTCTGATTAGTGAATTTATCGGTTAATAATATAATTCTGTACCTTCACAATATTTCTTCTTTAAAAAAAAAAAAGAATTAAACTATTTGGGTCATAAAAAGAATAAAGAATAATTAAAAGCAAAGTGTTAATGGGTTCTTGTCGAAAAATCTGAACATAATTTTCTTCAAGTCTTTGTCATTAAAAATGTATGGCATTTCGAAGAGGTTCACTTGTTTATTTAAATTCTTCATCAAAGATTCATTATGTTTTCAACTTTTTGACATTTTCTGCTAGTCTTATAATTTAAAAAGATCCTATACCTGTTAAACTACCTACGTTGGAAAAAAATAAGCATATGTTATTACTTTAATTTATCAACATGGATTATGGTGTAGTAGTGAAACTGTTTCATCCTTAACCAAGAGTCTTGGGTTTGAGCCCTGAGTATGGCATGTTGGGAGCGCCACCCCTAATGAGTCCTGGAGTTCGCGATTCAAATTTAGTTGAGGCTCCAATATAAGCTTGGAACAACGAGTGGAAAAAAAACTTTAATTTCATTTATTTGAAAACAAATCATACCTTTAATTAATTCTCTTATTTTTAATTTATTTATTATTCAAGTATGGTCAAGTCTACTTTAAGAATATTTATCTTTTTTGCTTGTAAAGGAAGGATAGTTATTTGTATCATTCTCTCATGGGAAAATGTCTTAATAGATTAGGGAATATATTGAAAATGATATGATTTTTCTTTCTTATTCTTGTACCAATTGTAGGGTCTATTTCTAAAAATTATCTGGTTTGAGAATTTTTCCCAGTTGGCTAAGTCATTGAAAGAATAAAATTCTAAGGAATTAATGGACAATATCTTTTCCAATTTAAGTTAGAGTTCTTTTTTGTGCACTATATATAACAAGTATTTTATTCACTCTTTTTCCTTTCATTAATTTAATTGTATGTTTGCTTTATATTTTAAGCAAGACATATTTGTTTTATTTAAATAAAAGGAGAATCACTAATTTGATCGACGAATTATGAGAGAGAATAAACCAATCTTTCTTTGATTTGAATTTTGAAGAAAGATTTCTTTTTGGAAGTAATGTCCAGTGTAATGTGTAAATATAAATCGGATTTTAAATCAAAATGAATATATATGATGTATGAGTACTTATTATAACTTAGTTGTATGATTATTATTGACATAAGGGTGGATCTAGAGCGCTAATAAATTATGAGTTTAATTGAACTCAATATTTGATACGGAGCTTAAATATATATATATAATTAAACATCATTAAAGCTCCAATAAATATTATATTTTGAAATCGTAATTCTAAAAAATGTAATGAGTAAAGCGATAATAAAATCATAAAGATCAAAGTGAAAATTATAAATTCACCTATATATAGAGGTGATTAATATAAATAACATTTCTTTGCTAAACTCATTAAGAAAGTCAATAAAAGAAAATTATGCACTAATAAGTTAAGATTTATTTAGTCAAATATGCAATAGAAGAAAATATGTCGCTCTTAAGATTCCTTTCTAAGCTGTGATTATTGGTCTTTTATTAAATAAAAATAAAAATATAATTATCATATATACTATATGGCATCTTGTTTAATTCAGGTGTCAATTATTTTAAACATCTCTTTTTCCAAGTTAAGCATGTGGAATCTGTAAGCGCTTGACTGAATATTTGAAGAATATAATTTAATGCATTTTTTTTGTGAAATGTTATTCTTAAAAGATTAAATTCCACACTCATTTTTTGTTTTTGATATTATTGTCATCAATCGGTCTCTTATATCAAACAAATTTAAATGGTATATATATATATATTTAAATGGTATAGTCGTTACACTTAGTGAAAATTGGATACGTTCTTTACTTTGTTGAGAAAATATTTACATTGTAGTGAGATCAAATTAAAGTCAAAGTAGTAATTTTTTTAACTGTTTGAAATTCTGATGAAAAAAAAAGATGTGTGTATACTTTTAATGCACATGAAACAAGGATTACATACGTATAATCGTATATTTACTTTTTGTTGTCAGATGATTGTCATATTTAACTCTTTTAATGAGATAAACCTAGTCGATATATCAGGATAGCTGAAATTCTATGTGTATCGATATATATTTGTTTGTTATTAAAAACGATAAAAAAAAAAAAAGAAGTTCATGTCCATGTTCCAGCATAGCCAGTACCCATATATAAACCCGTAAGTTATAAAATATTCATAATTTGACTCACTATCAAATCGACGTACATGTCAACTAAAAAGTAAGTACTAAAGTGACTTTAATAAAGATAATTTTAAAATTTTAAAAATTCTTCCTTATTTCTTAAATTTTATGTCCGATCGAACAATGTCATATAAATTGAAGCGAAGTAAAGACCCCTTAACTTTCAAAATAGGATTCAATGGCATTTGGTGATGCTGCCTCCTTAAAAAAAAGAGTTGAACTTATCACGTTATATTCAAAGCTAGGCAATGCCAAAATTAAAAGAAACTTCATGAAACTAATTAAAATGTAGTTCGTAAGTAATAATGATTGTATTTTGTACAATTAAGGCACAATTGAGATTATAACTATTTAAGTAGAGCATTTAAGACTACAATTAGAAACACAGTACACACGTACCATATATATTTGCATGATATATCTATTACAATACTTATATTCTTTGATAACTCATGATCAATGGAGTACTTACTAAAGTCAAATGTGATTTCTTGGAATTAGGTTTATGTTTTTTCTACTTAATTCACTGCTGCCATTTGTTGGCTCAAAGTTAGGCTACTGAATGAACATGTTGACCCATTTGTTTATTTAATTTATAATAATAATTTCCAAATCATGTCATTTAAACATAGTGACCTATTTGAATGTCGGTTTAATAAAAAAAAAATCGTTTTCATTGTCCTCGTAATGTCATACACTTTTTGTGGTCTTACAATCGTAGTTATCCCTTATCCTCTTGAGGGCCAAGTGTACAAATAGCCATTTTTATAACTTCTATCTAAAATAAGTCAAAGTTTCTGAAGTTTAGTCATCTAAATAAATTATACAGGTGTTTGAAGTTGAAATTAGTTGTATGATCTCAAATTTAAGCTCATCATGGATATGAAATTGGATTCACATAACTTTAGAATAACCCTGACTCAGACCTAAGGTCTAAAGATAGGCTTTGACATAGCTAGCCCAACTTTAGATCCGTATGTATGAATTTAAATTCTGATTTTTCAAATTTTCGAATTTGATATTAGGTTTTAATAGGGCGCAAATTCAAATCACAAAAATTAAGTAGCGACAACAACATTCACTTAAGATCTTTGCCAAAATTGACTTAACTTTGAATTTTAAAAAAATAATTTGCGGCGTATAGATTCTACCAACAATATAAAAAAATGAAATTAGCAAAACCAACTTTTACAAGCTAGTCAATTCAGTAACCAAATTAGACTCAAACCTTCATGTAGTGACAAAATTAAAGCAACAATCGGCCACTTTTTAGTATGTAATTGAAAAATAGTCACAAATAATTCAATGACCATAGACTAAACCTGACCTAAACATCCCAATTTTTGAACGGGTTGATTTATTTATTTTTAAAAAGCTCAACTCGAGCTGATTAGCAAGTTCGATTAGGCTGGCCTCACGTGCTAATTCATTTTAACGGTTCTACTTATAGGGAAAAAAAGAAAACAAGCTTAATATCTCAAAACTAAGATAATAATTATTGGAATTTTGCAAAATATTCCAATCTCTAGCTAGTGTAGTCACTTTCTATGTTTCATTTTCACGGTCACTTGATAAAAAAAAAATACCATATCCGTTTCACTTAGAAAATTGACCAATGACCAAAAATCCATATTCTAATTAGTAGTGTATTAATTTGAAGATATTATGTGAATTGCTGTTGATGGAAGGTGACAGATATTCATGAAATTAGTCAAATTAGGTGTACGAAAATTGACTCAGACATCACTATCATAAAAAAAAAGATATCATGAATTCGCTCAACATTTGCACAATATATTATACTGTCAGATCAATCATTCTTGAAACTCATAATATATATTAAAACAATGTAAAACTAAATAATTAAATGAAACATACTTCGCTCGAGTACACACTTGATTTTGTCTCCGAAGTATTTAATAGCGTTCTCTTATTTCGTAAAAATTATAGAGATCTAACATTAAAATAATTAGCATATATGCTTAGAATATGATTAAAGAAATAACGGTATTAATGTAAGATTCCTTCTATTGTCCAATGCCTAGGGAAACTGAGAATTAGCATGAAACAAGGAACACCAATATAAGTAAAAAACAAATTGATTGCTGACAAACGTAACCTGGATGCTTCCAACCTATATATATATATATATATTAAAAAAAATTCCAAATCTTCACAATTAGGAATATTTGTAATATATACACTTCTCGTTACCGAGGAATAGTTGACTATATAGGTTTGTTATTGACATTGAAGGTTTGACTAAATATTGATTCGCGTTGTGAAGTGGAGCTAAAACGCTTACTAACAAAGAACGACTCTGATCATGAATGAAGGTTTTTATTATTTAACCAGAGCTTTGCAATGTATATTCTCACACTTTAGTTTATAAGAAAATATTTAAATAAAAGAAGATTAACTTTAGGTTAAAATTTCAAAGTAATAAATCTGCACGATGCTTCCGATGCTGCGGGGAAGCCTAGGAAATCCAACTGGTAAATAAATTCAACGTATTCCAGAAAAAGAAAATTACTATTGTGGGGTTCAAAAAATAATCTTGACTTGACATTATTTTACAGTTTGTTTAAATAAATATTTTGATTTCTTCCTTGTTTTTTAAATAATTAATCTATAGAGTTAATTTTTTAAGAATGTATCTTCTTGGGTAGTTTTTTTTTTTTTTTTTCATGTCTGTTTGCTATGAGAATTCCCAGGCACAATCGCGTGCATTAATTATATATCTAATAATTAATAGAGTCTATAAGTTAGAGACACTTTTATGACTCTTTCCTTCGAATTAATATTTTTTTTTTACAAAAAACATGACATTAGCTGCAGTTAAGGTGTATGTTTGCTAGAGTATATCTTAGTTTATTTGTGTTAGGCTAATAAAATATTTTTTAAGTCTAATCTTATTGACTAATATGCACTTTGCTAGTAATATCTGTCTCGATATTTTGATCAACGTATATTTAATTGTACGTTAATTTTTGCCCCTTACTATACTTGGCACAGTTCAGAAAATTAACTTAGGTAGAGGTAAACAAAATTCAATAAATTTATCATCAAATTAAATTGAAAAGTTTCCCATTTGTGGGCATAATTTTTTTTTTCTTTCCAAATTGATGTGATAAATTGATAATCATATGTATATATGTGGACCAAACTTATTTTGTATGAACAACATTACATAAAAATAGTCTATTTTTTCTTCTTTTTATTTGTTCAACATTATCCCATATTATGAATTGCTTAATTACTTGAAATAATTATCTTATTGTAATTTATATTCAGCGTTATTTGTAAGTGTTTGGAGGCAAATTTTATTGGTGTTTATCCACAAAGAGGATTCACAGCACTATATGGCTGGATTATAGATTTATATTCATCGTTATTTGTTGGTGTTTGGTCTCAAAATTTGATGCAAAAAAATAAAATAAAATTATGGACCAAAAGTAACATTTATCGAGGTTAAATCCATTTCCAATTTTTTAACAAAAAAAATGCATATAGGTCATGTAGTACACATGAATAGTATTTTTCAAGTAATTTTTGAATTTCTAAGTATTATTACAAAGAAGTATTAATAATTGACTTCGCTGCAAAAAAAAAAACGCGACATATAGTAATAATCTCATATATATATATATATGTGTGTGTGTGTGTGTGAGAGAGAGAGAGAGAGAGAGAGAGAGAAGATATTGCAATTGGATTCTATGTTATGCAAAAGGTAGAACAAATTAAAGAGTAAATTGGGTAGACCATGTTATTTTCCCAAAATTACATATATAGACTATTTTACACAAAGGCTTTTGTTAGTTGAATTTTCATGAATATTTTGTCTATACATGATTCTTTTCAACGAAGAATGAAAATATACCTTGAAGTAAGAACTTGTCAACAATTGTCTATACATAATTTTAATTTATATATTTCTCTTTAATTTTTTTTGGTAAATTCTTTTCTTTTCCCTCGCTTTTAGGGTGATCATAAAATGTTAGATATGGACTTATTGTGAGAAAATGATTGATTCGAAATTCTAAAGTCTTGTCAATTCATAAAGGAAATCAATATATAGGACCAAATATGTATATGTTTAGTAAACAAAATGGACCATCAATTAGGCACCACATAATTTGCCTATCGATATATTATTATCGTTATTATTATGGCAGCTAAAAATTCGTCTAGTCTTGATCATCGATATGCATATGTAATATTTGTAAGGATGAAAAAATAGGAAGCAAAGTAATCGTTAATTTTCTTATTATTTTTTTTCGAACAAATTCAATTTTCTCTATAGCTGTAGAAATTAATATCGCAATAATTTATTGCATGAATTTTCAAACATCAACCCTCTGCCCATCCCCACCCAACATAAAATTGGGGGTTGGAAAGTGGATTACAAAGGTGGGAAATTGAATCCTTATCAACAATGTAAAAGTTCAGGTACCAAACCGATTAAGATATTAAGATTTAAAATAAAGATAACTTGTTTGATCAATTTTGAATGAAACATACTTTTTTGCATTTTTATGTTAAAGTACTATTCATATTTTGTCATTCTTAATAATTTTTAAAAATTTCAAAACTAAGAAACAATTTGAATTTCACAATCTTGGATTGTTAGGAGAAAAGACACCAGGAAAAATGTGAAATCTTGTAAGTATATATATTGTTGAGACGACACTACGTACTACATGTCTCAATCTCTAAGAATAAAATACAATTTTGGTAGGTCAAATTTTGGAATTATTCCAATTTGATAGATGTGTTCATACCGCTATATATATATATATATATATATATACAAAAATTAATCTACCATTTCTGAAATTTGATTATTAAATTCAATGTAAAACAATCATGATACGTGTTTTATTTGGGCAATCAGTTGGAGTACTATTACATTTTTCTTTTCTTTTGTATTATTTGTCTTGCCAAATTATTTATGAGAAAGTTACTGATATTATCCTTTAGTCAACTAATTTATCAATATGATCGATATAAATTATACGTATATACTATCAGTATATAGATATAAATTATATGTATATTTAATATTAAGTATATATCATGTATACATATTATACATATTTTTATAAACTAGATGGTCAAATGGTTCAAAATCGTAATCATCCCATCATTTATTGATCCAATTCCTTAACCAAAAAGCATTTCATGTCATGAGAGATTGGTCTATATAATTCAATTAATAATTTGACTGAATATAGATTTTGTATTGACCATGAACACTTGGACATTTTTTAATAGAAAATACTTAGCTAAGAGAATGCGTACGTGCACATTATAACGACTCTTTCTTTCAAAATAATAATTCATAAGATTTGAGAAAATGTGGTAGAATAATTAAATATTAGAATAAAAGTTACATTTAAAGATAATTTCTTATATCCAATGAGTTCAAAATGATTCGGAGCAAAGTAAAATAGTCCATAAAATGAAGGGGCAAAGAATAAGATGAATTGAAGTTTTAACTTTTTCATTGACTTTAATTTGAAGGACCATTTGGCTGAGGCCTTTCCAAAGTACACTGAACTTGTAGGAAATAAAACTCCCTCACACTCATATTTACATTAGTTCGATAAATACGTTACACATATATTTAATGTTGGTTATATAGTTAAGTGTGAAGTGAATAACTGTCGAAAGAATTGTCATGAGAGAAGTTGATTGAAATTATTTAAGCAATTCACGTAATCATTGACCTCATGCCACTATTTTTACTAAATCATACAATTTATTAATACACATTCTTATTCTTAATTTTTCACTTAAACATAGTAAATTAATATGATTGGATAGAAACATTAAGTATTTATTGTTTTTCTACCAACAACCATTAATTG
Source organism: Solanum chiquidenum (assembly GCA_029582725.1). Taxonomy (NCBI): domain Eukaryota; kingdom Viridiplantae; phylum Streptophyta; class Magnoliopsida; order Solanales; family Solanaceae; genus Solanum; species Solanum chiquidenum. Next base: position 19,019 of record JAJOOS010002708.1, read on the forward strand.
GTTTAACGTTTTATTTTAAATTCTATGCACTGATAGTATAGAAAGTTTGAACAATCATATAAGATATCTATAGATAAATCTCTAAAATAATAAATTAACTAATTGTAACCTTATAATAATGGTCATATATATACATACACTCCTATGCACATAATTTAAATACTTCATAATAGAAAGAAATATCGACTCAAGAATCAATCATACATTTTTATTATTTTTATGTATTAATCGATACAATAAGAAAGAATATAATAACATTTTAGAACTAGGACCCGTAACTACAAGTAATTAGTCAGCTATGAATGTCCGTAGGAATTGAACTAACACAATTAAGAGTAGGACATTGTCATATATATTTAGGTCAAGTGAATATATATAGCTTTGTTGAATTAGAAAATTAATTAGTATTAAGCGACAAATGCATACGTTAAAGCTTACACTAAAATTAATTTCCTTTTTCTTTCCATAAAGAATACTAGGGACCTTAGGGTTAAAAAGAAAAAGTAAAAAAGAAAACAAAGCCATAAAGCTTTTTTTTTTTCTTTACCAAAAACTTATTTAACTTTCCTTATTCTTCATCTTTTCTTCACTTTTCTCATCTTACCCCCACGTCCACAAAAAGGAACAATCTCCTCTCTACCCTTTACCCCCACATTAGCCTCTCAAAGTGTCATTTTCTCACATATACTTCACACAAAAGAAACAACCATTCACTTCATCTTCATCCTTTGTCATTTCTCTCTCTCTCTAAAACTCAATCTCAAATTCCTTCTTACTACTACTACTACTACCTTTCATTTGATCAAACACAAGAAACAACAACTACAACAACAATAACATAAATTGCTAGTAAGCGCAACGCGCTAGGGCAAAGAAAGAGAAGAAGTATATATATGGAGCTATTCCCAGCACAACCAGACTTAACTTTACAAATAAGTCCTCCAAACAACAAATCATCAACAACATGGAAGACGACGAGTAGTAATAATAACAATACTGATCGAGATGAGATGGACTTATTCTTCTTGAGAAGAGCTTTAGAATCAAAACCTGATAACAACAATACTCTTTTTGAGCTTTCTTTATCTAATCCTAATTATAAACCTTCTCATACTCAACTAATTAACTCTTCCCATTTCCATCCCATCCAAAACAACAATTTCATCCACCAACAAAATCAACAACTTAGTTTCTTGAGACCTATAAGAGGAATTCCAGTGTACCATCAAAACCCTCTTCCTCTTTCTCATCATCATAATAACTACCCAATATTTGCTCACCAAACCTTTGAAAATACTACTACTACTACTGCTACTGCAACAACACCTACATTACCTATACATTCTTCTGGTTATTGTATTAGTAGTTTTAGTAACAATAGTAACAAAACTATATCTAATTCCTCACCAACAACTATCCCTTTTCATCACTCTAATCATCAAGGTGGGCTAATGCGATCTAGATTTTTATCAAGGTTTCCTAAACGTACCATGAGAGCGCCACGTATGCGATGGACTAGTAGTCTTCATGCCAGATTTGTTCATGCTGTTGACCTCTTGGGTGGCCATGAAAGTAGGCTTCTTTTCTATCTCTTCTTCTTCTATTAGTACTTTTCTTTTCACTAGTCAGAGTGAGTGATAAAGGGCTGAATCTTAGTTGATCGTAGCAGTAAGACCACTCTTTCACTTACAATAAACTCATCATTGAAGGTTCATATGAACTTGTTATTGCTTTCATCTTGATCCATAAATACATATGCAAAACTAAATTAAATTATGCGTGTTTGAGTGTTTAACTGAATATCTGAATTTTCACTTTGTCGGTGAGAGTTCAATTTCCCAATTTCTCCTTCCCCTCCCACCATTTTTTTTTTTTTTTAAAGTATGAGATTTTATCTTTGAAGTAATATGTATTTAATCATACTATTAACTAATTTCATTTTTTTTGGGGGGGATTTTATAGGAGCAACACCCAAATCAGTTCTTGAGCTAATGGATGTGAAGGATCTCACTTTGGCACATGTTAAATCCCATTTACAGGTAAAATTTTGTACATTTTTTCAACTAATTTTCTTGTGATTGTAGAATTTTAATACTATTAGCTAGTTTGCATTTCCTGTGGGTGCAAAAAATTTTTGGAGTCTTCGCAAAAGTTTAATTCTTACATTAGAATTCGTACAAGAAGGCAACATTATTAGAAGAAAATGTCTAAAATCAACAGACATTTCAAATTCCAATGTACCCATTTTTAAAAAAATTCAATTTTGTTTGTTTTTTTATTCTATACTTAGCTACCTAGCCTAGTCTAGATAGTAGATCTGATGGTTCTGCAAAGGCTATAATGTGTTTTTTTTTTGCTTTGGAGAATGAACCATTTATCTAAGTACGTACGTAGTAGCAGTAGAAGTTGTAGTAGAAGAATATAGTAATAATAAAGAAAGAAAAGAAAAAGTGGTTCAATAACAGAGGAAAGAGTCTTTTTTCATAATGATTCATCAATAATACAATATTAGAGACAGACAAAATACCAAAGAATGTACAAGGTGGGGGTGGGGTGGCCGGTGGGTAGGGTGGGTGGGTTGCAGCTTAGCCAGACAAGTTTAGACACTCTTCAATGAGATAACTAATAAATTAGTGCGGAATGTCTAAAGATCACTCTAAACTGTTAAGACGTGTTTTTTTTATCTCCTATATGCTGATGTGACAGAGAGTGACTATACTCTCTTTAAGGAATGTAACGATGAATAGAAGCGAAAAATCAGACCTTAACTATTTGTTTTAAATGTATATCTCACGTGATAGTACATGTATCTCACTCTTTTAGGATGAGATGGTACGAAAATAAAGATTATCAAATAACAAAATTTAGAGTAGTAATTAAGACTTCTCGTAATTTAGAAGGATTTTTGGAGGTTAGAGATCCTCACAATAAAATAATGTTATTTTTCTATCCAAAATAAGTACAAACGCAATCATGTCCCAATGATATCGATCTCATTTTTGTGGATTTTAACACACTTAACGTACACTTTAATACTAGCAATGTTTGATATTTCCGTGTGTAAGTTGTAACTATATTTTTATCTATGCATATGCTTATGTATTGAAGTGCGTAAAACTACAAAACATTAGATATAAACATGATCCTTAATCTGACGTTAGCTGACAATTATGATTATTAACTTTGGGTGTGCATAAGTAGACACTACAAATAAACACATTCGTCCTACATGGCACCCTACGAGGCAATTGTGTCCAACATGTCGTCTTAAGTATATTATGTCATGTAAGACACGTGTATCTACTTGTTTAATTTTATACAAATTTAAGTGTTACTTGTGCACACTCAAAGTGTGCAAGTGTACTGCAAGTTAATTTGTGAATGTACATGTGTTTATGTATGAAATGGTGGTGCATGGTCCATGGACATACATGCATATTAACATACATGTATGGTAAGTAGATGGGGCACAAGCAAAAAGGTAGTCATCATGATTTATGTGGAGGTACTTTACTAAGAATTGTATCCATCAAGCTAACTTGTCTACAGTACTAGGAAAGGCCTATTCCACTCTCTTTACATTTTTTTCCCTATGTATATAGCTGTACTAATGCATACTAGTACTATGTATTTTTGTGCTTAAGAGCTTGAGTATATACATACATTAGTCTAGTCAAAATCTACCATCGTTGTAGCAAGTAACTTGTCTTAGTTTCAAGATTACGTATAATCATAAATACTTTTTGAATACTTGCTTTCACGTTAATAATGTGTATAACTTAAACTCTGAATATATATATATATATAAAAAATTAATGTTCACGCTTATATATATTTGCAGATGTATAGGACGGTTAAGACTACTGATAGAGCAGCAGTTCCAGCTTCTTCAGGTTTATATATATCCATCACCTTATAATATCATTAATTTGTACTTTATTAAAAAAACGAAGCATTTTAAAAAAAATTAAATATAAAGAAATTATAGTAATAATTTATTTATTTTAATGTGAATTTGTTAATTAGGCCAATCTGAGGTATTCGATAATCGGTCTTCTGGGGAAACTTCAGAGGATTTAATGCCTGACATGGAAAATTCAAGAAAGTCTGATTTATCTGATCAACAAGGCAAAAATAGTATGCATCTTCAAGAGATAGATTATCATGGTCTTTGGAGCAACTCTTCAAGGTAAGAACTTTTTCGTTCACGAAAAATTATACTGTATATATTGTTTAAAAAGTAATTGAATATTTTTAACAAATTAAATTTTTTGATTTCGTCACACGTGGCATGTACACTTAAACAATTTTAGTATTGTGTAACTTGACATGTTTATATATACTAATAGTTTTATGATTTTGATCCTAATGATGATAGGAAAACATACAAAAGGAAAATTGAGAACCCCACGTATGACGTGAGAACTCTTAATTTGTATTCCTCCAAAGTTAACAAATTCGACAAAAGAAGTGTCCACTAGCTAGGCCATAAGATTTGTTTTGTTGAGTAGTATTATTTTTATTATACTTGGCTGAACTTTTCTTTTAATTAAAAAAAAGGAATAAATTTGTGGCTTGTTAGGTCTTTTATTTGGATGGACTTAAAAGGAAGTTAAAAAAAAAACGAGAAAGGGTCATGAGGGGAATCAAAGATGAAAGTTATAGACTACACAATTGAAAATCTTAAAAGAATTTAAAACTTTATAAGCTGAAAATATCATAGCCAGGAATGACAAGTGATTCTCCTTTAAAGTGTAAGCCAGAGAATCTTAAAAAGTTGTAGCATATGTATGTTTAAGATTATCAGAAAAAAAGAGAAAAGGAACAACAATATATCCGATGTAAGATCACAAATTTTGAATCTTACATCACAAGTTTAAATCTGGAAATGGTGGTGTGTACGCGTCTACGTAATTTCCAAGAAGAGGGAAGGAATTATAATATTGCTATGTTCCATTTGTCGGCAACAATGGATGAAATAATTAAATTAAAGAAGAATATAATATGAGAAATTCAAAGATTTGGAAATATATGTTTACCATAAATGACAAAATTAGTCTAGGAATTAATTAATGAACATATCTCTTTCTTTTGGATTTTGTGGGCTCACATAACTATTTCAAAGAGGACCTAAAAATTAGTGCTAAAGTTGAAAAAAATAAAATCCAGCTAGTAAAAAAATGGTCCCATATGTAAAAATTTAAATTTTAAACTTAATTTGGTACCAAAGGTTAAAGGTCTGTAGCTATTTTTTGAAACTTCCTTGAAGTTTGGTTTTGATTTTTAGTAGTTAATGTGGCTTTCACATCACATGTGTGGTGGCAACTTTAGCAAAAAAGGGGTCATATATCATAATTTAAGTGAAGAAAGATAGAAAAGAAAAAGATAGGAAGCTTTAAATAAGAGTGTAATTTATAAAAAGATGGCTTTCATTTTCCTTAAGTCTGCTTTTTCTTTCTTTTGCATGCATGGCTTCCACTGACTGAAAATATTCTATTCAATTGCTATGGTTTTTGCAGCAGAGAAAGTTGGCAGCTGCATGGCAAACATGGTGACTACCCTGGGAACATCCCATCTCTTGAGGTACTATAATTTACTCAACTTAATTTCGAGATTCCGACTTTTAAATGAATTCATACATAGTGGAGAAGCTTTCAATTAAATTTTTTGAAATAAAAGTTATATATTTGAATAAATCATAATAATTAACCAAAAAGATAGCTACAAAGTTAGTATTCATAATAAGTGAAACGACTAGTTAGTTATTTAGAAATTGAGACGGCCAACCTGATATAACATGTTAAAAATGATACTACTGAAATAGTGAATGTATATAAGTTAAATCCGTATAGTAATTTGTATTGACTTATGATTATAACGTAAATAAAAGTAGAATGACATAGAAAGGATTTCAAACTTTTACAAAAGATAAGGCATAATTCATTTTCAAAAGCCATTGTAAACTAAAGTGAGGAACTCTTTCCTAGCTAAAAAAGATGTCTTTTTAATAATTTCACTATAATAAATTGCTTAGATTAGGTAATAATTAATTTCTATAATATGGATGGAATACTATAAAGAATAACAATTACATGTTATAGTATATCCATCATGTAATAATTGTTGTACTCCGCCTAGTCACCCGACCCTTCCCTAGACCCGATGCATAGCTAGATCTTTAGTGCACCAGATTGTGCTTATTCGTTTGCTCCCTTTATTCACACATTTTACATTGTGTATAGTACTATTATTATTTTTTCATATATATTGATTCACTCTTTTGGTTAATTTATCCAGAAAACAGTGAAAAATCAGCATATAGATTTGGAAGCAAAATGTTTAAGCTATGATAGATTATCAGGAGAAGTGAGCTCTTCAAGCATAACAGAGACAAGTCCAAAGAAGCCTAATTTGGAGTTCACTTTGGGAAGGCCTTCAGAGTAAAATAAAATAAAATAAAATAAAATTGCATGCAGATAAGTTATTAGTACTCATTTTGAAATCATTATAATTTCTGACAAGGCAAAAGCAAAAAAAAAAGGTAACAAGAGAATCAGGTGCCCACAAGAAGAGAAAAAAGCAAAAGAAAGACAAGGAAACAAAAAAGACAGGAAGAAGGCATAAGGAGAAGGAGGGGAAAATATGTGAGTCCTCTACATCAAACAATATCTTATTTTATTCCTATCTAGAGAGAAAGAATATGAAATCATATTGATTTTGTGTATTATTAGAGTAGTCATTAGAGGGAGAAAGAAAAAAGAGGCCTTTTTTCCCCTCTCTTTTTGTAACTAGTATCTAGGAAGTGATCTTTTAATTATCCTTGGTAATTGTATGACTCACTTTATTATGTTTTAAAGAAAAGAAATGGCTTAGTATATACTCCTTTGTTTCATTTTACTTTGATATATTTCATTTTAGTAAATCAAGAGATTTTTTTTCCATATATATTATCTTTAATTTAGTATTAAATAAATACGTTAAATAGTCATAATTGAAGTAGTCAAGTTTCTTAATATGTATATAAGTTCGAACTAAAAGTTATAGCATTCGATTGAACCATTTTTTAAATATTTTGTGATGTCGGAAGTTAATTAGGTTTGAAAAAAAAGAATCAATATTTAAAGTTTTATGGGTGAAATTCATGCATTATTTCTTGAACTATATTCATATGTGCAAACTTCGAACGGAGAAGATCTTAGTCAAACAAAAATGACTAAACTTAGGTACATATAGCTCAAGTTTAGGTAAAAATGACCGAAGTCCAATTAATTCTACTTGAACTTCCAATAAATATAATTGAATTTCAGGCATAAATGACTGAAGTTCAAGCAAAAAAAATTGCTATATTGAGATAAAAATGGCCAAACTTCAACCATATGTGCTTGAACTTTATCCATAAAAATATTTAGACGTTGTATATGAAGTTAAACCAACTTGCAAAACAATTTTAAAAACAGATACAAATTAAATAATAATGTCAAAATTCGATACTCATATGCACTTGTTCCCATGTCTATGTAATCGATTTTTGTAGTAAATAACATGTGAAGGTAAATTAAACCTTTTACCATTTTATGTAACGTCTCATGTTATGTACCTATTAAATTAGTGTATAAATGTTATATGTGAGTAAAGTTTTCACTATTTATTCCAAAGTATTAATTGTCACATGGTTTACACTATCACAATAAAGTAAAAAAAGTAAGAAAAGATAAAAAGAATTAGTGGTAAAGGAGCTAAAAAAGATGTAGATATAAGAAATGAAAGATAACAAAAAGAAAAGGACAAGATGAAAAGAAGAAAATGATGTTACCATATTCCCTTTTTATGCTCATTATGTGAATACCTTTTCCTTTAATTTTATCACTATCTTTACTACTATAGTCTATATAGTACTTCATTCAAAATTCTTTACTAGTTCCAATATCCTCCCACCTTCCTATCAGAGGCCCCCCACCCAAAAGATTAAAGAAAAAAAGACACTGACACTACTAGCTATAGTAAAGAATAAAATTGTAGTTTGCTTTTGGACAAAACTTTATATAACCCTAAATTAAAGGGGGGAAATTATAGATTGATATTAATATATACTCCAATTTCCTACTTAATTAAATTAAATTGAGTTTTAGAGTTGTGGATCACAGAATGAGGCTAGAGACTTGGACTACTAATTAAAAAGAAAAGGTCACAAGAGTGAGGGTCTGTTTGGTACCAACGATTTTCAACTTTTTCATGTTTGATTAGCTTAAATATTTTGAAAAATATTATTTAAGTAAAAACTTATTTCTGTCATAATTTTGGTGGACAGAGTTACCTGGTACTTGTTGCTGGTGGGAGGTGACATGTATTTTGGGGAATCAGTCTGCGCGAAAGCTGGCCCTAACACCACCGTCATAAAAAAAATCTAAGAAAAATGACTCCCCTACATGAAGTAAGATGGAAAAATACCCTTAATCCAATGTGAAATTGAAAAAAAATGCCTTCAGAGTTTGGTCTAAAACGTACCCCTTTGTCAATAGTTCGGTCCAAAAATGCCCCCATTGCTAATTATTTGGTAAAAAAAAGTGCTATTATTACTTAATGGATAAAAAATGTCCCTTTTCTAATAGATATATTAGTTCTTTTCCACGCAATGACCCAAAATTCGACTCCTGACCATGATCGGACCCTGATTTGGGATCGACTCTCGACCCTGACTTGGGACTTGAGTCCTCACCCCAACTCAAGATTCAAAACCTTAAACCTGACTCTGGACTTGAGTCCTCACCCCGACTCCTGACCCTGGGGTCAAGATTGGTCCTTGAGTTGGGGTCAGGTTGGATCTTTGGTTGGGACAAGGGACAAGATTTTTGTTAAAGGATGCGAGTTCAAGTTCAATGTTATGATATTTAATACTCAAATACTAAATAATAACCTTAGTGTCAAAATTCGTTTCTCTGAAATCGTACTATAAGTTTCCTGGTTAGGGATGGCAATGGGGCAGTGCGGGGTTTGGGCGGGGCGAGTTGAGCTGAAGGCACAAATTTTTATCGGCCCTGCCCTGCATAACTTTTTTTTTTCATTTTCAACCCGCCCCACCCTGCCCCGCATAGAACCGCTCCGCATGAACCTGTCCCGCATAATTTTTTTAATATCTTCTTTTTCTAGTTAAGTTTGATACTAAAAATAAAATTCATAAAAATAAATTCATTTTTTCATTAAGTTGTATTAATTTAATAGGATAGTAACTTCAAATTTTATTTTTTAGAGGTCGATTGGGAAATATGTAAGAAATTGAATTATTTTTTGTTGAACCATTTTCATTTACTATCTTGAATATTTTAGTAGTTTTATAGAAATTATCTTAATAAATAATGCTCTATCACTCTTATAACATGTAAAAAATTAAAATTAAGTATAAATTACATATACCCGCAACCTATTCCGCCCCACATTAATTTTAAAAAAATCCACTTCAACTCGCCCCGCACAACCTTAAACCCGCCCCCGCCCCGCACAACCTTAAACCCGCCCCATTGCCATCCCTACTCCTACTAAGTAGTTATAAATGGAGATCCCTTATAAATGTATCATTACATCCTTTCTGTTTTATACCCCTCAGTTTCTTATTAATTGTTCACAGGGGCGGACCTACATGGGTTTCAGGGGTTCACTCGAACCCCTCGATAAAAAATTACACTATATATATAAAGTAAATTTTCTGTATTTTTGTAGATATATATATTTTGAATCCCCTCAATAACAAGGAGAAATTGATAGCGCAGTAGCAAGTCCCCCTGAAATTAAGTTTCACGTCACCAGTTCTAATTCTTGTGATAGAGTTTTATTTTTTTCTTTCTTAGTTTCAGTTTTTTTTTTTTTAATTTTCAGTTCTGTTTTTCAAGTTTTTTTTGCTACAAATTTGGTTTTAAACCCAAAAGAATTCAAGGGTCTCATTTCTTAAGGCTTATTTACACGTTTATACTTTTTTTTTTGAACCCATAAAGAAAAATTCTGGGTCTGTCACTGATTTTTCAGTATAATTTGTACTATTCTTTTAAAAATATTAATTTAGTATTTTTTAAAATTAAATTATTCATACTTACTATGCTATGAAACCAAAAACTGAATATTAGTACTCCAATAAATTTGAGAGATAGTTATATAATTAAAAGAAAATTTCTTTTGATTTTATTAAAGTGGACAAGTAAAGACAAGTAATTAAGTAAAATAAAACCTATAAAGTATTACATTATTTTTGTATTTATTCGGCTGATCAAGTAAGTCCTTTACGTTTTATCCTTAATGACATGCTTATATAGCTACAAAAAATATCCTTAATATATTTAAAATCAACAAAATCTTAATATTTTTTATTTCTTTAAATTTTTGACCGGTCAAACTAGCTGAAGAGTGTAATTTCCACAGTTCAAACAGAGTCTATGGAAAAGCTGCAATATGCATTTTGCATTAAATTTGGGTAATGGTAGGTTCTCTTGTCTATATCTTTTAGGTCACTTGCACTGTTTAGGCAAAAATATAAGCTTGTTGAAAAACATTTGTCAACCTGCTCTCAAGAATTAGCCATAAATAGATACACTAGCTATGAATTTCCCTTGAAGATTTTAATCAAGCATTTATACCTTTGGCTGATCAAGACACAAGAAGATTGAGGAAATTGGACATAGTAACTCGAAAATTAAAAAATCACTCAACTATTGATAATTATATCACAAAGCCATGCTATTTTTACTTAACAACATCACCTAATATTAACTTTTACCTATTTCTCTTCGAAAGTCATCCTATTAATATTTGGCCAGTAAAATATGACATAACATTTTATTTAATCCACATCGACTTCCCCCTCCCCCCCTAACCATCTCATATTCATTATATAAACTTATTCAATGAAGTTGTTTGGCAAAAGCTTATACAAAGGACCAATAAACAGAAATCTTGACAATGTCAAAAAAGACGACATAATTTATAAAGTAAGGGGCCAATTTTTTGCCCAAGTGGTGCTCTAAGCATAGGACAAAATAAAAATAGTAAAACATCTAATAGGGAGTATAATTCCCTATCTATTTTTACTTATGTAAGCGAGTCAAAAGAAGCCTAAAGATGAGAAAAAAACTACTCCCTCCGTTTCAATTATATGACATGCTTTCTCTTTTCATTCGTCTAAGAAAAGTCATATTTCTTTAATAGAAAATAATTTAACTTTAAAAATTCTCTTTTTCTTTAATAAAATAATTTATAGCCACATAAATAACTAAGAAGTATTTTAAACTATAAAATTAAAAGTCTTAATGTATTTCTTAAACTTTATGTGATTATGTCAAGTCAAACGGTACTACATAAAATGGGATGTAGAATAATATAATACTCTTTCCATCCCAATTTACGTGACGTCTTTTGAATTTCGAATTCAAAACATGTCTTTCTTTGGCTGTAATTTTATTTTTTTAAAAATAATTAAAATCTTAATCCTCTAATTCACAATCAAAATTAATTATAGTCATTTTTTTATTATATTTTTAAAGAAATTATATTTATTATATTCAAAGAATAAAATAATAAAATAATCTTTCTATTTATAATTTCTTAAGAAATGTGCAACGTTAACCGTGAACACGTATGGTTGGACGGTGAAAGTAATAAATAAATTAGAATACATAGGGTATAGAGGAGATGGAAGAGGCCGTACGTGGAGAGGTCATAGGATGGTGTAGCAGGAAGAAAGAGGAAGAATGTCAAATAATTTAACCATCATTACACTATCATTTATTCATTCTCGATCCACGCAATCTATACATGTCCCAAAAATCAGACGTATAGTGACTACTGAACCTAATAAAATTATTTTGACGTCTTGTTTTCACCTCTTTCTGTACCCCCTCCCCTACCTATACTATACCCTTCAAACAGGGAATAGGGTGGGTGGGCAGGTCTTTGAAACTTCTCTTCTTTTCTTACCTTTTTTTTTCATTAATAGTACTAACATACCAACATGTAGTGTGGTGCCTGATAAAATTGCCTCATCCTTAATCAGGTATCTCGAGTTGAAGTCTTAAATATGGAGAAATTTTTTTGGGAGCGCCATCTCCGAGTAGATGCTACAGTGTGTGATCCAGATTTAATCGAGCTCCAATATTGACTCTAAAAGTTAAACCCCAAAAAAAAAGAGTACTAACATTTGCTGCAGAGTCCAGAGAGGGTGAGGGAGGGAGGGAGAGGCTTTTGAGTAGCTCGAGAAACCTTTTAATTACATGAATAAAGTTGGTTTGATTTTGGGGACCCCTTTTTAAAAGCCTGATTTATATGCAACTTTGAAAACAATGCTTCATTCTCTTTCCCATGGTCAATTTTAACAACAAACAAAAAAAAAGAAAAAAATCTTAACAAAAATAATTTCAAATATTATCTATGCTAGGATAAAAGTTAAGAGTCTCATATTAATTGATAAATGGGCTAAAGATTTGCTTATATGAATCTGATTGACAATCCCATGAAATAGCTAACTTTACTATTCAAGGTCAAAGTCTGAAGTTTGTCGCAACTTGTACATTGATAATTGATGCAACTAATAAGTGGTAATAGACTAAACGTTGTGGTGGAAGAGTAAGTAATTCTCAATTCATTATTAGAGTCCAGAGATTCATGTTTGAGCCGGTAAATTAATTAATTTTTTGAAATTATGAACATTTTACTCTTTCCTAGGTGGGACTTTTCGGCTATAAATTCGAATTAGTTGAGTTTTAAATTGAATATCAGATATCAAACGAGAAATCAAACAAAAAAAATAGCATTATGATATATTCTTTACATATATAAATAGATGTTATACGTATACCGTAAGCATTCAATGAAAGTGATATCGTGTACTTAAATCTTAACCTTACCGTAAGAGGTTGTTTCCGATAGACTTAATAAGAATTATGAAAGTGATTAATTAGTGTTTTAAGTACATCAGTACTGGTATTATCATGAACTTAACACCTACTGCATAGTTGATGGAGCACAATATTAGTACTCATGTAATAAACTTATGATCAATTCATATTTTTTTATTAAAAAAATGATCACTGTTTATGAGCAGACAATTAATTGTTACTAGCTAGCTTGCAATTGCACCACTTTTCCAAAGTAGATTTAAGTAATAATTGTGTTATCAATTTTGTTTTTTGAATCTAAGACCAAAAATTATTGTTGGGATTTTGCATGTCATGTCACACGTTAATTTTTGTCTCCTGCCTTGGAGAAATTTTATTCAAATAATTTAAGTTTGACAATTTGAAATCTTTATTCCTACTATAAAGTGATTATCTAACACATTTTTTTGACTTTTACAACCCATTTTCAATAATTGCCTCCTAACAATTAATCTGGACATATACATATATATCTTTAAATGTCCAGAAAGCATTTCGATTGTATTATTAAAATCTCAATTCGATGAACCACTGATACGTCTCTATCAGAGTTTTTGTGAATCTGTTTTAGAAATATTTGCATTAATTAAAATATATTGTTTCATTATAACATAAAAAACATATTCAATGTAATTCATTGATAAAATTTGAGAAGGATAAAATATATGCGGTTATTACCCTTGATGGATGATTATTACCCTTGATGGATGAGAGATCTAGATGTAAATCAATGCAATGGTAAGGAAGGTAGAAAAAGACAACAATAAAATGTGGGAAGAAGTAAAAAACTAGAAAACAAAAATATCCATCTCACTAGAGTATAGTTTTATTAAATAGTAGAAAATATTATTTATGTGAGTAGAATACGCATAATATAAGGCGAAATTTTCGCAGGTGAATGACTCCCAATCCCAAATAAATACAAAGGAAAGCAAAAGGCATATGGACCAAAACATAAAAATAACAACACCATACCATTAAATGCTAGTGACTAGTCAATGCAGAGATATGTTTAAATACCATGTACGGTCCCAACTGGGTCCTGCGGTAAAAATATATTTACACCATTAATATCATTTACATATTATTACTCCTTCATTTTATTTTATGTGTCTTAATTTAATCGAATATGACATTTAAAAAAATGGTATTTAATTAAAGATACGTGTAATTTATCAAAATGTTTGATTTTAGACATGCATGTGGTACTAAGTTTAGAACTAAATAGTTACCCTAATAAACATAGATAATGAAATAACAGATTAGTCGATTATCATAAGATTGTGAAGGTGATGAAATCAACTTATAAAATCATGACATGCCCAATGTGTTTATAGCCATATAAATTTTAGATTACAATTTTAAAAAATCTTTCTTTTTTTCTTATACATGGTGCCTAGTCAAACGATCAAGGGCGGACCTACCTTGTTGATATGAACCCACTTCGTCGAAAAAATACATTGTATATACATATATATTCATCTGTTTTTTGAAACAAAACACACTATATTGAACCCACTTGCAACATTAATACTGCTTCATTTTATTTTTTTTATATTTTGAACCCACTTGATAAAATTTCTGGGTCCGCCACTGCAAACGATACCAGATAAATTAAACATATTGCTCTCTCTGTCCCAATTTATGTGATCAATTTCGTTTTTCGAGAGAAATAGTTTAAGCTTGACCGAGAATTTGCGTATGAAATCTTCAATTTTTTGAAATGATATTTATATATTTGTAAACTACGTAAAAAGTACTATATAAGTCACACTAATTTGAATCTTAGTATTCATAATGTGTCACATAAATTGAGACGAAGAAAATACTTAATTCAAAAGTTAAATTTATACTAGGGTACGTAGGCATCGATATGTATTGAAAACACACACATATATATATATATACTTTGCAGAAGGATGATGGATGCAGTCTGCTACAAATTCTGAAGAAAAAAGAATGGGATTTTGATTTTTCTACTTACTTCCAAGTTCTAAAGTCTGTTTCGTCATTGATAAAAGAGAAGAGGGGACCAATTTTCATTCAATGATTTTGCAATCCATTGCTTTATGATTGACGCCTCTCTGACTCTATCTATACTGACCCTGCCTTCTTCACTACTGTTTCTCTGACTCTTTTATTTATATTTATATTTATACACTGTTCTCTCCTCTGTACCATGCATGCACACTTTCACTCTATTATATACATATACGTACCTCTATTTATTTATTTATTTATTGGCTTCGTGTGGAGTATATTTTACATCTACCTAGGTGTAGGGTGGGTGGGTCTCATTATTACACCTTACGTGTATGCTCACTAAACCGGATGGAAATTTTAGTACAAGATGGGGAATATTGCATGACATATTGTATGCACATCTTATTTTATGTGACATTTTGATTTGTGTGATCTAAAAATAAGTTGTATGCAATAATATTAGCATGCATACCTAATGAAATCTTACAAGTAGATTCACATAGTGTTTTTGAACCCCGACTCAAGTACTGCACCAAATCCAGATACAAGAAGGAAACGGTGAAAGAAAATATAGTAGCAGATAATAAGAAAACATTCCAAGGTCTATCAGAAGAAAGCAAAAACAACATTAAAATAACGATTTAATCGAAACATATTTTATGATTTTATTAAACATATAATAAAAAATTTAAAGAGTAAATTTTAGGTTTAGCAAATTAAACATAAAAATCATATTTGTATGCTATAGCTATAGTTTGTATAATTGCGCTCCATAGCAAATTTTATGTTTGCTATGACTATTAATCTGTATATTTCAGTATACATATACATAAAAAATATGTATTTGGGTCTATTTGTACATTTTGGTATACAAATGGGTCATGCATTTGTATATTTGGGTCTATTTGTATATTTCAATATACATATACATAAAAAATATGTATTTGGGTCTATTTGTACATTTTGGTATACAAATGGGTCCTGCATTTGTATATTTGAGTCTATTTGTATATATCGATATACAAATAGGTCCTGCATTTGTATATTTCGATATACAAATGGGTCCTGTATTTGTATATTTCGGTATACAAATAGATCCTGCATTTGTATATTTTGGTATACAAATGGGTCCTGCATTTGTATATTTCGGTATACAAATGGGTCCTGCATTTGTATATTTCGGTATACAAATGGGATGACAAAAAAATGGAATGTTTGCTGCAAATTATATAAAAAAAAAAAGTATGACTATAACATTTAATTTGAATTAATAGTTTGTTATTTCATACAACTTTCCCAAATTTAAAATTAAACAAATTCATATATCTTTGTTAGACCTAAAATATATATATATATATATATATATATATAGTATAATTTAAAAGAAAATGGTAATATGGGGTGAGTAGGCA
>JAJOOS010002709.1:0-27710 GCA_029582725.1 Solanum chiquidenum
AAAACTAATGTTGGAAGGGATTTGATTTTCCTTAGAATTCCTCCATTGATGTTTTTCATCTCCTCTTTTCCTTTCTTTGTTTGTTTCTACAAAGAAAAGAGTTAACACTTTTGTCTACAACCAAATTTTGAAGGTATTGATGAAAGGGGGATTGATAGGGACTTTGAAAAATCAATGTACAAAAAAGGCTATTTGTTACTAACTTTTTGAACTTTTAATGATGATAACTAAATTGACAAACATATGTAAGAAAAAAAAAGAACATGTTCAAAAGTTGGTTTAAATTGACCACATCCATATGCCAAGGACTTATTAGTAAATTCACCAAGTACAAATGGATGAGGTGGACCTCTACGATTGGTGCAAGTGTAGATAATTTTACCATGAAAATCACGGTGATTCAAAATCTAGTATTTTTGACGTGGAAGGTCATATATATGTGAATTTTCTACCATTTCAACAAATTAGTACTAGATCTGAACTCACAATTTTCAAGATTCAATGAGTCTAGTGTTAAGAATCTTAGATGTCAAACATAAAATCCCGAAATCACATCCATATGGGGAGGACCTTTCAGTAATTTCAACCGATGGCTAACGTGGACCTTTGGACCTTTATGATTGGTTTAAACCGAGGAAAGATGTAAAGTATAACTAACTAACTATTACGTGTTAACAAGTTCATTAAATAAGTATAAATACTTGATTCAGAACCAAGTTAACCAAACTATCTTAGCATCCCAAACTTGAACTCATATAATTCAAATCCTGAATTCACTATTAACTCAAGCATTTTGATGATTTTATCATTAAAAATGGGCGTGGATCTAATTCTTCAACTGCATGTTTATGTGAACTCAATATATTTTTGACGTGAAGCATGGTATTCATGCGAGAAAATCCACTAAAAATTTTATGTTAGATCTTCACCGATGATTCTTAAGTTATAATAAATTGAATGCTAAGAAACTTAAAATTGATCATTACGTTAAAATTCTGAATCCGCCTCTGCATGGCAGACAAAGTAGAAGGTGTCAATGGGACCAAATTGGAGATAGGGGACAAGGTGTGCCACAAGCAATAATACAATCACAAGGGATGCAAAGCAATTTCTTTTTATCAGTTAGAATGTTTGGTGGATGTAAAGCAATAATAGTGACTCAAACATCTTTTTGCTTGTTGAGCATGGCCTGTTCTCAACAAGTCAAAAAACCATAAAGCAAAACCCCTTCTTATATGATGTTGATTTGACAAGTTAACTAGAAACATAATCAATAGTTTCTTTTGGATATATTCTTCTCTTCTCATAAAGAAAACTAATTTATAGTGGGGGCACTTTAGTCTCAAAAACTACACAACCCCCCTCCACTCCAAACAAGCATCCAGTGGAATCTAGGCATCCACGACTTTGGAGTGATAGGAGCACAACACATGATGTTTCAAGAAAAACACGTCAAGGGTTCAAACTTTGGCGTGTGTTTTATGGTTTTCCACATGGTGTCAGGTACCCACATTAGGACCTTGACTAGTTGGGATTTGCACCGCATAAGATAACTTAACAGAGTTTTTTCATAAATAAGACTCGAACTCGAGACCTCTGGTAAATGGAGGAGAGATCCTATCCATCCAGAGACCTCTGATTCAGACTCTTCATAGTGCCACATAACCTCAAGGATGCAACATAAAACACCTCCTTCATGCTTATTAGCAAAAGATAAGCAGTATCACTTAGGGACAAAGAAACACAGTTCTCTTGAGTTTCTGAGTAAACCAGTACTAATTAAGAGGTACAAGAAAAAGCCACAGAACACATAATACTTCACAAAATACAAGTACTACTCATTAAGCAGAAACAGTTCTGGAGAACCATTATTTGTCACTAGGTTCTTGGACCACCTAGCTAGATGCTGATAAGGCTTGGGATTCGTCAAACAAACTGATGCTGAAGCTAAAAGTTATGCATGACAGTTGCTTATTATGTTCATCCTCCATCTTCATTGTCAGAGTGTATGATCCCTGAATTTTAAAAATAAAACATTTCAGTATGCTTAATGTTCGAGACTGAGGCGTAGTTGTTGTATGGTTAAAGGCAGCAGTGCAAGCTTTTCTTCCAATTTAAACCGGGAACACCAAACATAGACAACTAATCATGATACATAAATCAGAATCTGAACAATCAATAAATACGAAGTAGATGCAATTGGAAAAGGCATCTTCATACAATATATCGGATGGTTTTTATCAACAACAAAAAAAAAAAGTACTGCACTGGCTTGAATGTTGGCTTAATTTCTAGAAGGCTTCCTCCTGATAAGGATGAAGGGTAATAACAGAAGCAAAAAGGCAACAAAATCTACAAAAATGGCAAGCAAAAAGACGACCAAATCTAAAGGCTGTATTCCTCAAACTAGCTTATTTTTTCTTTTGAGATAACTTCACTCCTTGAGGACCCCCTGAGGGCCATAGCGCACGGTTCTTAACTTTTGGTGGATAATGCCCCCATGGTGGGTGTGGCCTAGTGGTCAACGAAGTGGGTTGAGGACAATGAAGTTTCAGGTTCAGATCTCAACAGAAACAAAAACCACTACGTAATTTCTTCCCCTTAGTCCTGGCCTTGGTGGACAGAGTTACCTGGCACATGTTGTTGGGCACATGTTGTTGGAGGGAGGTGGCAAGTGGCAGGTATCCCATGAGATTAATTGAGGTGCATAAACGTTGGCCCTGACACCGAGGTTATTAAAAAAAATGCCCCCCTTCCCTTTTACCTTTCTCCCCTTAAATACCAAGATTTTGTTTGTCGCAAGATCCAAAACTATGACGTGGACCTAACTCACATCACCTGCAGCACTGTTTCCACAACACCAAAGCCCCAAGGCCCCATAGCTTCACATAATCCTAGAACTAGACCCCACTCCTTTCCCAAAGAGGCACAGAAGATTAGGGTCTGAAGACTTGTAAGAACTAAGCAGCTCAAGAAATGGATAGATGATTATGTTGTTTTAAAATTTTTATGTAGAACGAAATTAGCAAGGGATTATAACAAGGATAGATCAAAATTGAATCAGAAAGTTGACTCACAGGTGGAGTAAATCCAGGCAACTCTTGTGAATGGGAAATGACGAAATCACCGGATGCTGGGCAAGATGTCTCTTTACAAAGATCGATGGCCTCGTGGTGGACATGAAAGAACAAATAGTTGACATCAATCACCAGCTTTCCTCCAGTGAGATTCTTACCTGCAAGGACAATTAATACTTCTAGTCAACAAATACTTTCTACCATATTTTTAAACTTCCATTATCCTGTCCAGAAAGGGTACAGAAAAATTAGTATACTATGTCAGAGCCCATTGGTCATATGAAAACGAAAGCTACATCTAAAGGAATTGCAGAGCCATTTACTCCACGAAAATGAAAAGATTCAGAAGTTCATAGATGGTTGACCGTTGATGACGCCCATGCCTCAAGCAAGATCCTTAGATATGAACAAACCATAGGCTAGAAAAAATTTCCCACCAAACAACAGATCGATAACATATAAATGTGATCAGTTCTCATCTCAACACTGGGAGTTTTACTGCTTGCTCAAGATAAAAATAGAATCTGGCAATACTATGCATGGGCGTGAAGATCCAACCAAGAAACATGCATGCTGTTGCCTAGTACTTTAGTCTTTATAAGCACAAGTTTAACTGTCTTAAGACTCTAACAGTTGGATTTATGATGGATACATCCGAAGATGGGTTGAACTTCAAAGTCTTACTTTGAGAGAAAATAAGGAGAAATCTATTAATTCGGCTGATCTGGAAATCCTAGAGGTTTTTTTGGGGAAACCATAAAAGCCAAAGACATACGAACCAAAATGTTAACTTTAGAAAAGGAACCTTGAAGTTAACTGAATACCTGCTGAGGTGGTTAAATTGCTTACAAGAAAAAGACTCTTAAAAAAGCTGAATCCTTAACAAACTGCAATCACTGATTCTTCTCAATCAGCAAATTAAAAATATAAGTAAGAGAACTCCTACAGAAGCTGAGAAACAAACACCTAGATTGATAAAGTAGAAATGTAACAGCAACAGGGAGTTGCATTTTGAAGCTTGGTAAGCTAATAAAACAAAAGAACCAAATGAAAATCAGATTTACTGTGGTATGATCAGCTTCCCCTTGGGTTAAAAAACATGTGTCCTCATGTTGTTGATTGGTGGATCAATAGAAACTCCATCCAAACATCTCCACCTTTTCTTTCCCTTTTTTTATATTTTCTGCACCTACTGAAGTTTCTTTTACATGCGACTCCCTTAGCACTGATTTACATTCGGAGAACACTTCTGCTGCCTAGAGAATCCAATCAACCCCCGTATACTGGGTAATTGCGAGGATTGTGTACTTTTTTTCCTCTCACTCTTCACAGAAAACTAGGATTAAATCCAAAACTGCTTTATCTTTCCCGTACGGTGTTTTCTCAAGTTATAGCCTGTTTAACCAAGCTTCAAAAGACTGCTTATTTTGGGAAGTGCTTATTGTCACAAGTTTTTATCTTGGAGAAGTACTGTTGGAGAGTAACAATTTGTGTATGGCTATAATTAATTTAAAAGCATTTTAGCCAATATTGGGGCATCAATTTGGGCTTAGCTAAAGCCCTTTTCCCCCTAAAAGCTTGGACAAACACTAAAATAAGAACTTAAACGAAATACTTTCAGCTTCCCAAAAGCTTGGCCAAACAGCGTATTAGTCATCCGATGTATAATCGTCAAAACCCTACAAAACTAACTTTCTTCAAGACTAATTACCTTTATGCCAAAAGTTTCAAAAGAATTATCTCGATCATATTCACAAATATTTCATCCTTGCTCATAAACTAGTGAACTCTTTGCTCGAAGGAGCTTTGATTATGAATTCCCCACAACCTCGCTGGAGATGTCTTTAGCTCTATGGTGACTTGATAAAGGGAGCACAAGGAAGGAATTTCATCTCAAATCAATTTTAAGGCCTATGTTCGGTAAGAGGGAAAATAGCATGTTGAGTGCTATAGACAAGTGTACTCCTCGTAAGTTCTTCCCCAGGAATATCATGAAATTGTGTTCCCTACTTTTATTGCCTTCTCGGCTTCTCCAATTTTAAGTATATAAAATAAAATAATCTCAACCAAACTAGGCATGACACCACTCCATTCCACACAAGCACAAACACCCAATTGTAAGCAAGACATTCCAATCATTAAACACATATGAGATTAACCAATAAAACCGGCATATTATTTAGAAGCAAGTGAACTAGTTTATCAAATTAAGTACTCAGTCATCAAAGTTCACTAAAATCAACTTATTGTGTTTACATGAATATGATAAAGGGGAAAAAAAGGAAGAGATATGCATGTAATTCATTACCTGTGTCTGCAATAATACTGAATGTTGTTGTTCTACCTCCCTTAACAGGATAGGGTGTTATAT
Organism: Solanum chiquidenum; assembly: GCA_029582725.1. Classification (NCBI taxonomy): domain Eukaryota; kingdom Viridiplantae; phylum Streptophyta; class Magnoliopsida; order Solanales; family Solanaceae; genus Solanum; species Solanum chiquidenum. The sequence continues at coordinate 5,449 of JAJOOS010002709.1, forward strand.
TTATTTGACTGACCTTAACATCATAATTGGCCTTTTTATCTGCAAACCCAAAAAACAATTCCATCAGCTGGCATATCATCAGATATATTTAAAATAAAATTCCCTCAATGTTCCCCAAAAGAATTTTTTTTGGCTCAATACCGTAGTGGAAGAAACGCTATAATGCACAATTTCAGTGGAAAAGTTGTCTTCTAAATACAAAGATACCATTTTTAACTATCAAAACTAATTCTATGCTCCTCCCCAGAGTTGGTGTTCTTTTTGCTTCACGAGAGTAAAAAAATGATTTTAAAAAAAAATTACCACTCTTGTAGCACAGAATGATTTTTGTGATCATTTAGAAGTATGAAAAAAATCACTACCACTTATAGCACTTTCTTCAGGAAGTACAACTTATAGCTTATCATGTATAGTATGTAAATATCTAACAAATTTTATTTTAAAAAACTGAATGAATTTATAACAAACTAAACTTGTACAAGCTTCCAACATCAGCAAAGGAGATAATTTCAACACGGTACAAGAACAATATCAGAGAAAAAACATCAGCTGCAACAGAAACAAACACAACTAATCACCAAAAATCAGATAACACAAAATACTAAAAGAAAAAATCCAAAATGGGTATCTACCAAACAGATTCATACAACAAACAATCAAGAACGAAAAAACGACCAAAAAAGAGATAATGATCAAAAACACACTAAATATAACTTTTTCGCAAGTTTTACATCTCAATTATCAGTTGTTCCCTTTTTCTACTTGAACTACAACCATGTATGAGTAGACTGTGATAGTACAGGCACGAAAAGGAAACAACTGATAATTGGCCGAATCAGCTTCACTTCGAGGGTTCATGTATAAAAAAGAAAACAACTCACAGTTCATGTGTTTTTGACCATTTAACTCAAAAAAAAACTAAGCTTGTGCAAGCTTCCAACCTTAGCAAAGAAGATAATTTCGAGACGATACAACCACAATATTATAAAAAAAAAACAGTCAGCTGAAACAGAAACTAACACAACAAATCAGAGAACACAAAATACTAAAAGTACAGAAAAAAGGGGGAAAATCACTAAAATTCAAAAACCCAAAATGGATATCTAACAAAAGCATCCAACAAAATCTGCATCAAAACCCCAAAAATCAAGCAAATTTCGGTTCGCATACTGTAAAGTCAACGAACCAGTGGTCAAAAAAAAAAAACACAGCAATACTCGAAAAAATCACTAAAATTCAAAACCCCATAATGGGTATCTACCAAACAGATAATCAAACAAAAGGGATCCAACAAAATCTGCATCAAAACCCCAAAAATAAACAAATTTCGGTTCGCATACTGTAAATTCAAACAAAAAAAAAACTCACTGCAATACTCGAAAAACTCACTAAAATTCAAAAAACCCAATGGGGTATCTACCAAACAGATTCAACAAACAATCAAACAAAGCAATCCAACAAAATCTGCATTAAAACCCCAAAAAATCAAACAAATTTTGCATCGCATACTGTAAAGTAAAAATAAAAAAAACTCACTGCAATACTCGAAATCGGTGGATTCAGCTGAAGTGAGTGGAGAGACAAGACATAGTAAGAAGAGAAGAGTGACGAAGAGTTTCATAGCTACCATTGCCATTGATTGAAGCAAAGCACAAAACGGAAGAGATAATGAAGGAAACAGTTAAAAAAAAAACACAAAGTCTTCTAGAATTTATTACTGGACTTCCAATTATCATTCTAAAATATTACGGATTCGATATTTATATCAAATCAATAAATTTATCCAAATATATATTTTCTTCGTTTATTTTTTTATATGTTTATCATTTAAAAAGTAGATTTTAATCGTTTTTAACATATCAAGAAAAAAGAATCGTAGTAACAGGGTGTTTATATGAATTTCCAGATTATTGATAAGAAATCGATTCTTCATCTTTTAATGCTATATGTCAATTAATATGAATATTATGATTATAATTTTTTATTAAGGAACTTTCATAAATAAGTAAAAGTGAATGAATAGGGTATTTTCTTATATGTTGTAGAAGTCGTTTAGTATATGGAATAAGAGTAAGAATCTTGAAATAAAATTTAAGATTAATTTTATTTCGTGTTTAAATTAACGTGTTAATTGATTTTGATATTATTCTATCCACTATTTATACTAAAATATCAATATTTTATAAAAACAAAAAGAGATAAAATACTTTTGGCATAATAATAAACAAATAAATTAGACTTTAATTGACGACTAAACACTCTAATTCGTCCTAGTTATGTTTCAAGAAAATTAAAAGTTGATATGACACATAAATTTTAAATCCTTTAAATAATAATTATCTTGTAAATTGGAGTGTCTTGATTGACATAATAAAGAGTAAAGACGAATTAAGATATTTAGATACGCATATTCAAAATTAAAATGATTATTTATCCATTAAAGCAAAATTTAAGTGTATATCTATATATTACTCCATATCAATAATCTTTGTTTATCTCATCCTGCTAATCAAACAATCCTTCTTAGTAATTCACGATGATTTAATATAAATATCGAATACGGACATAATATTACTGGCGTGCTAAGGAAGAGAGGACTGTTTGGTGAGCACGTGTGTGTAGCAATAACACCCAACAAAATAGGGAAAAAGAATATTATTTTCTTAGCTAGGTGTATTACTAACTCTATAATAACATATTGGGAAAAAGGACAAATATATCTTAAACTATTGCAAAGATTTGTAAATATCATTCGTCATATTTTTGGGATATTAATATTTTTATCGTTTAAAAATTATAGCATATATATATTATTTATTGTTAGGTTAAATAGTTTTTGCTTCCGATATAATTTTATTAAAATGTGATTCAAAATTGATGTTGACTAAATATTAAGGCTAATTATTTCAAGAGAATGAAATAATAAAATGAAGATATTAATCGTAGAATTGAAGTCATATAGTAAAAAATGTAGTGTTTAATTTAACCTATTAACTGATTTTGATATTATCTTATCTCAGTATTTATACTAAAAATAATAAAATTAACATTTCATATGAAAAAAATGAATAAAATAGTCTTGACATAATACATATACAATTATACATATACTCAAATTTGATTTTAACTAATAATTAGATACCTTAAATTATTTTTATTATGTCTCATGAATACACGACATTGTTGTGACACATATATTTTAGAGATATTTAAATCATTATTTTGAAAGTTAAATATTTAACTGACACATCGAAGATAATTGGAAAGTCCGATATTACCTTTCTTAAACTAGAGTGATTATTTATCGATTGAACTCAAATTTAGATGTATATTTATCTATAATATTATTTCATTCCGCTAATCAAACGATCCCTATAAGTAATATTACAATTTAATATAAATATAGAATACAAACAAAATTTTATTGGAATGTGTGACATTTGGACTGCTAATAGGAAGCAGAGAGCAGACATAGAGGACTGTTAGGTGAGCAACGTGTATATGTAAATCAATAACATCCAACAAAATAGGGAAAAAACAAAAGATTCTTTCGAAATTATATATAATAGTATTATATTTTTTTTAAAAGTATTTAAATATAAATGTGTGAATTTATACTCGAAGTTTCATCAAATACAATATTGATTGTGTACACCTCTCTAAGTGAGGTTAGAAATTTGAATCTCATATCTATTTTATTTTGCTTAAAAAAAAAGGATAACACCTCTTTAAATGATTACTGGTAGCATTTTATATGTATAGCTTTAATCTTTTAAAATTTTCAAGTCTGTCACATTAGAAATTCTAAAAAATAATAATATAGCACTGCAATTTTTTTGGCACGATATATATATAGGAATTAATTTTGGACCTATAATTCTAACGATTTAAAGTATTTAAATATAAATGTGTGAATTTATACTCGAAGTATCATATAATGCAATGTTAATTGTGTGCACCTCTCTAAGTGAGGTTAGAAATTTGAATCTCATATCTGTTTTGTTTTTCTTTTTTTTTTTAAGAAAAAAAAAGAAGATAACACCTCTTTAAATGGTTATTGATAGCATTTTGTATGTATAGCTTTAATCTTTTAAAAATTTTAAGTTTGTCACATTAGAAATTCTAAAAAATAATAATATAGCACTGTAATTTTTTTGGCACGATATATATATTGGAAATAATTGTGTACCTATTATTCTAACAATTTTTATGATACGATATATATATATTAGGAATTAATTTGGACCTAGAATTCTAGTGATTTTTAATGATAAGAATTTAAATATCGAATCGGTCAAATTTATATCTTGAATCCAACTTTTTATAATAGTTAGGGGTGTGCAAAATCAAACCAACTAATAAGCCGAACTGAAAAATGGTATTGGTTTAACAAATTTTAATGGTTTTATAAAAAAAACACTTGGATATACTATATAGCCCCAGGTGGCTAAGAACCGACATCGAGAATAATTTATTGAGTTATCGATTCAGTTTCAATTTTTTAGTATTGGGTAAACTGAATACCCATTAAGACAGTAGTAATTTACTACTTTATCTTTCATAAGTATTAAATATTAATAATTTAATATGACTAGACACTATATTAGTACTTGACATTACAATCTGCATAATTAAATATTATCTTTCTTGTTTCACTGTATCAAAACATTTACAATTGATTTGTCTATTTCAGTGTATCGCGCCAAATTATGAGAGAAGGGAGAAGTCATATATTTATTTTATATGCATCTTTTTATTGGGTAAATTGAAAACTGTACCATTAACGATCAAAAATCAATAAACTGAAAATCGATTAAAAAAAATCTTATTGATTTAATTTAAAAATTGGAAACCAATAAATCAAACCGATAATACATAAATCGAACCGAACCAACTGATGTACACCCCTAGTAATAATGCACCCATTATCTCGAAATCTTGGATACACCTATGATTTTATTAATGTGTGGCTCAAATTTTGGTGTTAAGATAAAATATTAAGGCTAATTATTTAAGAGAATGAAATAATAGTAGAAGATGTTAATTGTAGAATTAAAATATGGTAAAAATGAAGAAGTGCAATTAGAATGTAGTGTGATATTGAAGGATGGTTACTAGATAAACTTTATAATATAATTACAAGATCAACAATATGATATGATAAATTAAAAAAAAATGTTTTGATTTAATTAATATGAAATTAGAAAATTGGGAGGGAGTAACGAATTGATTATCAAATTTATTGAGAGAGATTGCATAAGAGTAATAAATATTTGGAGAGAAAATGATGAATTTTGTTTTACTTCTTAAAAATTGAATATAATTCAAGAGATATGAAAATATGTTAATCAATGAATTTCTAAATTTTAGCCCACTTAATAAATATCTTTAATAACTATTTTTTATCTTCCTTTCTTGAATGATTTAAGAAATCACACTTACATACGATAAGAAATATAAATTGAAGAGAGAGAAAAATATAATACTTATATTAATTTTTAATTATCTAAAAAAAAAGAACTACTTTTCCTTTTGCTCATAAATATGGTAATTACCATGATAAATAAATAATATTTAATATAATTTAATTTAATTTAATTCGTACTCCCTCCGTTCTTTTTTATATGTAAAGAGAAAAATTTAAAACTAATTTTTTTTACCAAAAAAAAAAAAAAGAGTAGTGATAAAAATGTCAAAAAAATAATAAAAATATTTTGTTTATTCAAAATATAGAAACTTAACGCTCTGCTATTTTCCAATTCCAACTATAATATGGAATATAAAACCTATAATTTAATTTCTATAAAAAGGTACCTCAAACAAATTAATTCTTATTATACTCTGTTTTTTTTTCTCCCTTTTTCTTCAAAATCAACAAACAATGGCGCTTCAACAATCACCATCTTCATCTCCATCTCCATCTCCATCTCCGACTTCGCTTTCACTAGAAAATCACGATTTGATTTCACGAAAGAGAAAATTTTGTGAAGACGATGAATTGCCTTCTATTGAGTTAAGCTTATCAATGGCGGGATCTTCAAAAACGGAGATTTCAATTTCAAATTCAAATTCAAATACTGTTTTCAAAAAATTCAATAACGGTACTCCAAAGGAATGGTTAAGTTTATAGACTTAGGAGTGGCCGAGTCAGAATTGCACGATAAGATTTAGAATAGTATTAGATTCGATGACATTCAAATATTCGTTTTTTGTTATATTTTTTTACAATATAGTTTTTTTTATTGAAATATTAGAACATTACAATTTGGATTCTTTTTATTAATATATATACTCTTTTTTATTTTTTTATTAAAATTGCTAGAGCTATCACACTCGCTTTTATTTATTGTTAAAAGACCTTTAGCATCATGATTAGGCGGGAATGCAAATTCTAAGTTGTTTGATTGCTTGTTTGTTTAATAAATATATCTTTTTTTCATGCCCCAAAGTATATCAATGTAAAAACAAAGGTTGTTTTTGGATAAAACTTCGGGATATCAAGAAAACATATGAATAGAATAATATAAGTTTTTATTTAAATTATTATTCATAACATTCATGTTAGAATACGAGACTCGAGAGGTGTTTAGCACCTTCCTCTCAATTAACATAATTTTTTTTCTTTCGATATGTTAAAGAAAAAAGTAATTGTGCTTGCATGTATAGCCTCGAAAGTATATTACATCAAATAGAATTCAAACAAAATAATAACCGTAGAAGAAACTATTCCTTTCAATGACATATTATTTTATCATACATAGTATAAATTTAGAAGAAGAAAGAAAATAATTAATCTACATAATTATACATAGAAAAAGAAAAAACACCAAAAGTTCCGCATTCGAGTCCTAAGAATGGTAATCACCTTTGATAGAGAACATTTTTATCCTCAAGATGAGATTTTTCGGCTCGAATTCGGATAAAATCCACAAAATAGCTACTTTTCAGTCCTTATAATTGAAAAATAGTCATCGTTATGAAATTTCAAATTCCACAAGTTAAACTACATGATAATGTCTTAAAGTTTCACTCGTGAACTTGAAACCACATGACATTAATTATTTTTCAAAGGCAAGAAAGAATAGTGACAAGCAAATGCTATTTCACCCCAAATCCAGACTAATCGAGCCCAAAAGTGAATACATGCAAGACCTTGAAATCGTCGAATATTCCTAGAGTTTCACATGTGAACTTGAAACCCCATGACATTAACTATATTTTGAAAACAAGGTCAAAAAGTGGTTAGTAAGCGCTATTTCACCTCAAATCCAGATTAATCGAGCCCATAAGCGGATAGCTAGTCAACCCTAAGATAACATTGAATTTGAATAGCACTTTATCCAATAGGTCTAGTTGCCAAAGGAACAACTTCAGCTAGAGGAGTAGATAGTGGTGATGGCAATGGAGAAGTTCTACAAATAGGACAAGTTGGATGTAACCTCAACCATGGATCAACACATTTCAAATGAAACAAATGGCCACAATCAGGCAATTGCCTTAACATGTCACTATTCTTGTAATCACCTAAACATATTGAACAACAAAAACTCGCGGTTGAATCCTTGTGAATATTCTTATAAGTATCCGAATACAATAACTTTGGAAAACTCGATAGGGTTTCCTCATCAAGCCCTACGTCCACATCCACGTCCACGACCACAACCACATCGTTATTATTATTATTCCTATGTCTCCTTTGTGGTGGCTCCATCGTTGTTTGATGCCTCGTACAAAAATAGGACGTTAGGGTGATTGTTGTTATCAACAACAATATCCCTGCAGAGACTCCGATGCCATACGCGAATCCGCCAAAGTTTTGTGACCCGAGGAACCCGTCATCGGAGGAATTCGGATCCGGGGCGGAGGCTGTGGCATTCATGATGATCTTGAGGGTGTAGTTGTGTTTGTTGTTTTGGTTTGGGTTTTGGCCATGATGTTTTTAGAACAAAGAGAAATGGTCTAAAAAAGTTTGAAAGTCAACAATTTACATATTTTTGTGATAATAAAAGGGAAGTTTGATTGGGGAGGGTACATTTGGACTTCAACTATAATGAACTTTAAAAATTATATCAATGATGAAAAGATATATATAAAGCAAAAAAGTAAAGTGTATTTGCAGAGGCTTCTTGTGAATATATATATTGATTTTTTGGTAAGTTGTCGTTTCTCACTCGATATTTGCTTTGAGATTCGACTAATTTGAATTTACGTCAGAGTATTTAAATTTTTTTGAATGTCAAACTAATCACCCTTCACTAGTTGTAGCTTCACCCTAAAGTGCTCCCTACTACCAGAGGTGGATGCAGAATTCAAATATGAGGGTTACTGAATTATAAGATAACGTCATCAGATTTTTAGTGATTGAATTCTGGATTTAATTTTTGTACATATTTAATGAATTTCTAAAAATAAATTTAGAATTTGGACTAAAGCTTATGAATTTAGTTGAATCCGCAGGTAACCTTCCAATAAGACGACTTTATTTTCAAAATTCGTATCTCGAGATCTCCGATTAAAGATACCAGAGTATTTATTATTGCTTTCTAATAAGTAGTTCATTTCATGTTAGGGGTGTTAGGTTTGAGATGTCAACGGTTAGGCTATCATTTTCTTCAACGTTTTGATTCATGTGTGTAACGTCTTTCTTTCTAGCTAGAAAATTATTCAACTTTATCCACTCATGTATTACCTGTTTTTAATGAATATATTAAATTATATTATTTTTTTCCTTATTTTTTTAATTTCTCACCCTTACTTTAAATTTAACTAATATGAATTCTCGAGGATATATTGAATTTACTCGATAGTCCCTATATTGAAAACGTCCAACGCCAAAGTCGTTGAATAGGTAAGTTGTCAATCCTGGACTATGTAATGTTCTTTATCTGTTGAGTTACGAGCGGACGATTTTAAAGAGGTAGAGAAGATAACCAAGATTTTGCGATTAGTTGTCAAATTTATTCTAATTGCAAGAGCTCGAATTGGATTGATATATTTAAAATAAAGTTTAATGACTTTATATGTAGAACTCGAATTTGATATCTTCGATGTCTCATTATAATACAATTGATTTTATTTGTCTCATGAGATTCATTTAAAAAGGCATAATTAAGTGCGCAAATATATGTAATTAAAAATAAATAAAAATATATTTTTTATTATATCTTAAGTTTTTAAATGAAATACACAATTTATGATGTGGAATGTGAAAGTTGCCACACATTTTATTTTGTTTTTCAATAAGACTATTTCTGTACAGATTTTAAAAAAATAATTAAATTCTAAACATAAATGACTCAAGTATGACTTTGAAGACTTGGTTTTGATGTCAACATCAATCATGCAATAAATTGTTAAGAATTCAAACTTTTAATCTAACTACTCTAATGGTTGAATAATTGCACCACTTAACTAATTATAGAGTAATCATCGATCACAGTTGTGATGAAATATTTGAATTAATTCTATTTTTAATCAAAGATTTCGATTCAGATCGCTGAGAACGAAAAAAAGTCATGTTAAGAGCATTGTTCTAAGAAATGAGTCATGCAATACATCTTAAAGCAATGATAAGGTTATTTTTTTGTAAAATAGTGGTACATATAATTATCTCCGTGTAATTTATAAGTTACACTCATATATTACCTGTATTTTATGAATATATTAAATTATATTATTGTTCCTCTTATTTTTTATTTCTCACCCTTACTTTAGATTTGATTAATCTAAATTCTCGAGGATATATTGAATTTACTAGATAGTCCCTATATGGGAATGTCCAATGCCAAAGTCACTGAATAGGTAATTCGTCAATCCTGGACTATGTAATGTGTTTTATCTGCTGAGTTATGGGCGAACGATTTTAAAGAGGACTCCCCATTTATTTCATAAGAAAAATATTCAAGATTTCGCAATCCGCCGTCGAATTTATTCTAATTCCAAGAGTTCGGATCGGATTGATATATTTAAAATATTAAAGTTCAATGACTCTATATGTAGAACTCGATTGAATATGATATCTTCAATATCTCATTATAATACAATTGGTTTTGTTTTGCTCATGAGATTCATTTAAGAAGACATAACTAAGAGTTCATTTGGATTGGCTTAAAAGTTGGTCAAACTTACTTTTAAGTCAGTTTTTGACTTCTGAAAGTGTTTGATAAATATAAAAAATAACTTAAAATAAGTCAAAAATGACTTAAAATAAGTTACGAAGTGCTTGACAAGGTAAAAAATGACTTAAAATAAGTCATAAACCAAAAGTAGGTCTCCCCCTACTTTTTATTTTTTGACTTAAAAGTCATTTTAGTTTGTTTTTTTATTTTTTACTTAAAAACTACTTTTTTTAAGCCAATCCAAACGGGCTCTAAGTCCACAAATATATGTAATTAAAAGTAAATAAAAATATATTTTCTATAATAGCTTGAGTTTTTTAATGAAATACGCACTTTATGATGTGGAAATGTGAAAGTTGCTACACATTTTATTTTGTTTTCAATAAGACCATTTCTGTAAAGATTTTTTTTTAAAAAAAACTAAATCCTAAACATAAATGGTCCTATTGACTACAAAATATTGAGTAAAAAATAGTCTAAGAAAAACTCAGTATGACTTTGAAGACTTGGTTTTGATGTCAACATCAATCATGCAATAAATTGTTAAGAATTCAAACTTTTAATCTAACTACTCTAATGGTTTGAATAGTTGCACCACTTAACTAATTATAGATTAATCACCGATCAGAATTATGATGAAATATTTGAATTTGCTTTATTTTTAATCAAAGATTTCGATTGAGATCGTTGTGAATGAAAAAAGTCATGTTAGGAGTATTTTCCTAAGAAATGAGTCATGCAATACGTCTTAAAGCAATGATAAAGTTATTTTTTTGTAAAATAATGGTACATGTAATTATTTATGTGTAATTTTTAAGTTATTGATTCTAGTCATGAAAACAATCTATAATACTTATATTAAGATAGATTGCCCTTATTTGAACCCTACTAACACGGTTTGCTTTGTGTACCTGTTTGTCATTCCCATTTTGAAAATTTTACAACTGCTTATTTCAACTTATTTGTATGCTTGTTACGTATTGTGTATTGTATCAATTTTTTAGTTTAAATACAATATTTGTCACTTAAATTTTATTGTATTGTATCATTAAATTCATAGTTTAGTAACAATGAAAAGTCTCATTTTGTATAATAATTGATTTGGTGTAATTCCATCGCTATCTTATATTTACTTCTCATTTTATTTTATTTATTATTTAATTATCCTATTTTATCATTTTATAGCTACTCTATACCATAATCATTTTTTTTTATTTATCATTGAAATTATTTATATATGCGGTTACATAATGATGAAAAACTATACAATATATACAAATGTTATACTCTCAATTTCAGCACAAAACTCTAAGACCGTTGTATTCCGCCCTAAAGTGTATATTTTGTGTAAGAGATAATGCTTAAAAACACATTTAAAGTATGAATTGATTGCGAATTTTCATTCCTAGCTAAACTATATCTAAAGATGTGTGGTGTACACTCTCTTTTTCTGTTTAGAAATGGTGTCAAAGGACATTCTTAAGGGGATAATTATAGAAATTGATTGAGTTTTTTAAATTAATGAGTTAGATTCCACGTGGATGAAATTTTATGGGCAAATTAAGTTATCTCGTACCTTTAAACGATTGTATTCAAACACACAATCTAGTTATATGGACAAATTATGTTAGTCGAGAGGAAAGTGTTAAGCACCCCTCGAGTCTCGTGTTCGAACATGATTGCTATGAATAACTATTTAAATGAAAACTTATACTATTCTATTTATATATTTCCTTTGGCATCCCAAAGTTTTGTCGAACGACCTCCGTTTTAGCAATTTGCCTTAAAAAAACAAACAATCAAACAACCTAGAATTTGCCTTCCCGCCCTAATCATGATGCTAAAGGTCTTTTAACAAATAAATAAAAGCGACCGTGATAGCTCTATCAACTTCAATAAAGAGAGTAAAGAGTTCGAATTGTAACATTCTAATATCTCAATAAAAAAAACTATATTGTAAAAATAAAATATCAAAAAACGAATATTTGAGTATCACCCCACTCTAATACTATTCTAAATCTCATCATAAATTTCCAACTCCGTCACTCCTAACAATGAACTTAACCATTCCTTCTCAGAATTCGTAGCTGAAATCTCTGTTTTTCGGTTTTCTGAAGATCCCGCCATTGATATCCAGTTTTCGAAGATCAAATCAAAATTCCAGTTCGTAATCACATCTTCGATATTCGAAATCTCATCTTCAACAAGCTTCTCTTCTTCCGCAGAGACAAAATTATCAATCGAATCAAAATTTCGTTTCGAAGTCACAACTTCTCCTTCTTCTTCATCGTACTTTTTCTTCTTTTCTATTTTCTCTTCAAAACTAATCAGTGATTTTCTCTTTCGCGATATCGAATCGTGTTTTTCTGGCGATTGTTGAAGCGCCATTGTTGGTTGATTTTGAAGAAAAAGGGGGAAAACAGAGTATAAGGAGAATTGATTTGTTTCAGGTACCTTTTTATAGAGATTAATTATAGGTTTTTTTCGTTTCCTATATTGAATCGGAGAATAGTTTCCAATTCCGAATCCGATTCCATTTCTGATTCCGATTCATAATATCTTTTTAAGCTAACTATAACACTTGATTAACATATCCAAATCTAGTTTAACCGTTTCAGAATCAACTTCAAATTCGACTATGAAGTTTCAAAAGGTTTTAAGCCATACAACTTTGAAGTTGTGCTTGCCAAAGCCCGATTTGAAATTTGCATAAGTTCGAACTTTTGATAAATATCTTTTTATGTTAACTACTTGACTAACATTTCCAAACCTAATTTAACCGTTTCAGAATCAACTTCAAATTCGACTTTGAAGTTCAAGAAGTTTCAAGTAATACAGGTTTGAAGTTGTGCTTGCCAAAGCCTAACTATAAATTAGCATAAGTTCGAACTTCATATAAATATCTTTTTAAGTTAATTATGTATAACACTTACTAATATTCCGAACCTAATTTACCCGTTTCAGAATCAACTTCAGACTCGACTATGAAGTTCCAAAAAGTTTTAAGCAATACAAGTTTGAAGTTGTGCTTGCCAAAACCCAACTTCAAATTTGCATAAGTTCGAACTTTAGATAAATATCTTTTTCAGTTAACTATAACACTTGACTAACATTTCCGAATCTAATTTAACCGTTTCAGAATCAACTTCAGACTCGACTATGAAGTTTCAAAAAGTTTTAAGCAATACAAGTTTGAAGTTGTGCTTGCCAAAGCCCCGACTTCAAACTTGCATAAGTTTGAACTTTAGATAAATATCCTTTTAAGTTAAACTATAACACTTGATTAACATTTCCGAATCTAGTTTAACCGTTTCAGAATCAACTTCAGACTCGACTATGAAGTTCCAAAAAGTTTTAAGTAATACAAGTTTGAAGTTGTGCTTGCCAAAGCCCGACTTCAAATTTGCATAAGTTCGAACTTTAGATAAATATCTTTTTAAGTTAATTATATATAACACTTGGCTAACATTCCGAACCTAATTTAACCGTTTCAGAATCAACTTCAGACTTTACTTTGAAGTTCCAAAAAGTTTCAACCATACATGTGTGAAGTTGTGCTTGCCAAAACCTAACTTCAAATTTGCATAACTTTAGATAAATATTTGCTTTTTGAAGTTAACTTTTAACACTTCACCAACTTTCCCGAACTCTGTTAATACGAAATGTTTTACAGTTTTAAACAATTATTTCATCTCCATATAAATACGCAGCAACTTTGAATTTTCAGCTCAAACAAATGAGTAAACTCTGTAAAATTAGCTGCAAATTTGAACCAAAATCCCTCAAAAATGGTGTAACTCAATCTTTTTTCAGATTCTTCACAGTCTCATCATCTTCACATCATCGCTCCGAAGAAGAAAACTATCCTACTATTCGCCGTAATAGAAGAACCCAACGTCATTATTTAAGCAAATTATTATTCACATTATCTGCAACCCATTATAAAGAAATCCACACCCAAGTGATTCTTTCTGGATTTGAAAGCAACCCTTTTCTTAACAACATCTTGATTCAATCGTATTCGATTCGGGGGTGTTTGGACTATGCACGCAAAGTGTTTGATAAAATGCCTAAAAGGGATATGATTTCTTGGTCTTCAGTTATTACTATGTATACCCAAAATGGGGTTTATGATGAATCCTTGTTGCTTTTTGCTGAGTTGAGGAGAAGTTGTAAAGAGGGGGAGGGGGGGCCAAATGAGTTTGTTTTGGCTAGTGTTGTTAGTTGTTGTGGAAGGTTAGGTAGTATTGTGAAAGGAGAGGAATTGCATTGTTTTGTGGTGAAAGCTGGTTTTGATCAGTTTGTGTATGTAGGGACGTCTTTGATTGATTTTTACTCGAAGGGTGGAGATGTAGTTGCAGCGAGGCGAGTTTTTGATGATTTGTTGGTGAAGAGTACGGCTACTTGGACTGCGATTATTGCAGCGTGTGTTAATGTGGGGAAGAGTGAAATTTCCTTGCAGCTATTGAGGAATATGTTGGAGACTGATGTTGTTCCTGATAATTATGTGGTTTCGAGTATCTTGGGTGCTTGTTCGTCGCTTGAGTATATTAAAGGAGGAAAGGAAATTCATGGTTATGTGCTTAGAAGGGGAGCGGAGATGGATGTTACGGTGAGTAATGTTCTTATTGATTTCTATATGAAGTGTGGTAAGGTTAAGACTGCAAGGTCAGTTTTTGATTGAATGGAGGTTAAAAACACTATTTCTTGGACAACGATGATCTCTGGATACATGCAGAATTCTTCTGACTGGGAAGCCATAAGCATGTTTAGAGACTTGAACAGTTTGGGTTGGATGCTAGATAGATTTGCTTGCAGTAGCGTACTTATTTCATGTGGGTCGGTTGAAGCTTTAGAGCTGGGAAGACAAGTGCATGCTTATACCGTGAAAGCTAATGTTGATTCTGATGACTTTGTGAAGAATAGCTTGATTGATATGTACGCGAAATGTAATTCATTTGGTGACGCAAGGAAGGTTTTTGACATTATGGGTGATCATGACGTAATCTCTTACAATGCTATAATTGAGGGTTGTTTGACGCAGAATAGGCTATATGAAGCTTTTGATCTATTTGCTGAAATGAGAGATAATCTGATTCTTCCAAGCCTTTTGACTTTTGTTAGCTTGCTCGGTGCATCAGCTTCACTGTTTTCCTTGGAGTTAAGTAAGCAACTTCACAGTCTTACCATAAAATTTGGTTTTTCTGCTGACATGTTTGTTTGTAGCATCCTAATAGATGTTTACTCGAAATCTTCATCTATTGAAGATGCGAGGCAAGTATTCATTGAAATGAATGAGAAGGATATTGTTGTATGGAATTCTATGTTGTTTGGGTACATACAACAGTGTGAAAATGAAGAGGCTCTAAAGCTCTTCCTACAATTGCGGCAGTCTTTGCAAAAGCCAAATGCGTTGACTTTTGTTGCTCTCATTGCTGCATCTAGTAACCTAGTAAGTCTGCTTCATGGTCTCCAGTTTCATAACCATATTGTAAAACTCGGCCTAGATTTTGATCCGCATGTTACAAATGCACTCGTCGATATGTACTCCAAGTGTGGAAACTTGGAAGAAGCACATAAAATGTTTAATTCCACTATCCAGAGAGATATCGCGTGTTGGAATTCTATGATATCCACTTATGCACAGCACGGAGAAGCAAAGGAAGCTCTTAATATGTTTGAGAAAATGATAAATGATGGATTGAAACCCAACAATGTCACCTTTGTTGGAGTGCTTTCAGCATGTAGCCATGCTGGGCTTGTCAAAGAAGGATTGTGTCACTTCTATTCCATGGCCGGGTACGGTATTGAACCAGAAACGGAGCATTATGTTTGCATAGTGTCTCTCTTGGGTCGAGCTGGTAAACTGGTCGAAGCAACGGAATTCATTGAAACAATGCCAATTCCACCGGCCGCCATTGTGTGGAGGAGTTTGCTTAGCGCGTGTAGAGAAGCTGGTCATATAGACCTGGGTAAATATGCAGCATCGATGGCAATATCTATAGATCCAAAAGACAGTGGATCATATATCCTACTTTCAAATATTTATGCATCTAACGGCATGTGGATCAATGTCAAAAAGTTAAGAGAGAAAATGGATAGCAATGGCGTAGTGAAAGAAAAAGGGTGTAGTTGGATAGAAATAAACAATGAGGTGCATTTGTTTATCGCAAGAGACCGAAGTCATCACCAAACTGATTTGATATATTCATTTTTGGAACTTCTGATTCGGAATATAAAAGGGATCGGATATGTTCCTGAGGATACTACCTTCTCAAATGAGTAAAATCTCTATGTCATCTTTCTCAGGGTATATGAAGAATCTTTGCTTTGCATCTCCTTAAGTTTTTTTTTATTGCAAGTTTTTCCCTATTTCTGTTTTAGTTTAAGTTTTCCCACTGCTTTTCCGTCTGTTGAGTAACATCGATGTCGTATTTGTTTATTCATTTTCTTTAGAATAGTGACCTATAGCATTAGCAGCAGCATCTCTAATCATTCTTCCAGAAATTTAGACTTTGGATTTAAAGATTCTCTCTGTACTTGCTCATTTTCATATTCATGTTTCAGATATGCTATTAGCAAGAACACTGTGATCCAGGCGGTCGTAGATGACCAAAATGACAATTAGAAGCAAGACATTATATTAGAGTTCTATTGCTGTCGAAAGGTGAGTCACTTAAGCTGGACCACTTCCAATATAATCATAAAATCTCATAAATCTTGGTTTTCACTTTTCGATAAATTGAACTCAAGGATAAATGCTGTGTACTCATGGCTTCATATGTTCAGCATGTGCTTAAGTATCTCTTATAGATAGCATTTCATAGGCTTGTAACCCTAGCTATATATTGTGCTCTGATGTATCGGCTATATGAATCCTCACTTTTACATTTAAGCTCATTTCATATCGCTAAACAAAATAAACATTAAAAATAGCTATATATATCTCTAACAAGTAGTATACCCTTCTTTTGTTTGTTTTGTTGATGTGTTATATCACTTTTTAGTCTCTCTCTCTCTCTCTCTTACTTCTTAGCAATGAAGCTAATGAAGTACATCTAATCCAGTCATGCAAACAGCAGCCAGTGTCATTCTAAGATTAACTTCCTGATGCTACAGTTTTGCCTTTAATTCACCTATATCTCGGAGTTTGAGAAAAAAGAAGTGGAAATCTACCTATTGACTAGACTATACTGTACTTTCCATTATATATGTCTCTGTGTGTGCATATATATGACTGGACATACTTCAAGTAGTCAAATTTTCTTTTCATTTGGCAGGTTTCTTCTTTGGTTTGGCAGTGGAGCTTTATCCAATCAACTCAGGACAAAACTGAAAGTGTGAACCAATATGAACTCTTGCAACAAGGTATCTGCTCTGAACGAAAGATATCCAAGCATAAGGTGTGGTACTCCAGATGGAATCTTGCCGAATATGGTCGATCGGGAGAGTATTTGTTACGTGCTGTGGTGCCGCTAATATGTTGGGACATGCATCAACCCAACAGGGTCCTTAGGCAGTTTGGGATGTGTGTCAATTCATACCAGTTGCTTACAATTTTGTGGATAATCACTACATGCATGATCGTCGTGATTGAGAATGTGCAAACTGTGTTTGTGAAGCCCCAAAAGCAAATATACCCTTGTGTATGATGATGACTACCTCTGATAGGATCTTCTGATTACTCGATAGATTATTGGGAATCCTAGATTTCATTTGCCAGAAGGGTATGCATCCTTTGCACCGAGGTGCGAGGTTGCTGTTACACAAAATTATGCACAAATCCAATTCCGAGGTGTCCTTCCAAACAGGTTCTCAATGAAAAGCAAGAATACAAGCGATGACACTGTAAGTCTTCTTGATCATTTAATTATGGACTTGTGAACAAAGTCAAATGATTTGTGCTGTTGTGGCCAGAGGCGAATCTAGACTTTCAAGAAGACGGGTGCATCATTGTCAGGGGCGGTTCTGTCCTTTTAAGAAAAAAGGTAACTAATTTAGGCTTTCAAATTTGAGGGGCCTTATTTATTTTAGCAATAATAAATATAGGTTTTTCATAAGAAAAATATTAAATACATTTGCAAAATAAATAAATTTTATTATAAGAAAAAGTCATTAGAAGAAGTTTAAAAAAGGCTGAATGCAGAAACTCTTTTGTGAATAAAATAAAATGCAAGGTTGTGAAAATGCAGTATCTGGGAATCGATCCCTCAACCTCAAAGTGGAAAACTGGCACTCAAACCAGTGAACCATCTAATTGTTTGTGTTCATGGTTCCTTCAGTTGCTATTTGATATATTTTAAAAATTATACAAGTAATACATCGAGTTTTGTCGGATGACCACGGATTCAGGTGACCCATTTTTTAAGCTTAAATTCGCCCCTGGTTGTGGCTGCATAGTTTTAGTATAGTAAGATGTGGCAATTGAGATATCCATTGAGCTATTAGTGATTGATTGATTAGCTAGAAGTAGTAATGGATGATAAATTCATAAGGCTATTTCCTGTTTGGTTGCTAGTATCTTAATCCAAAAACTCCGGATAAACTAGGTTGACCAGCTTATAAGCTTAGCCAAACAACTTAATAAAGTGAAACTTTTAGCCTTATTTAAGAGGAAAGCCACATTAAAAATCAGAACTATAAAAGTAGTAATTGCACCAACAAGGGTTGTGGTGGAGCAAAGTCTCCCTGCGTACGGAGTCGCCTTTGTTAGGAAGTGCTTTTCTCATGGGACTTTCCGGTGCGAATCCAAATTTAGTCGGGCTCCAATGTGGGTACTGGACATCGCGTGAGAAATAAAAAAAAAATTGTAATTGCATTCAGTAACCAATTTTCACCTATACCCAACAACAACAATACACCTAGTGTAATCCCACTAGGTGAGGTCTGGGGTTTGGTGGAGGGTAGGGTGTATGCAAACTTTACTCCTAGTGGAGGTAGAGAAGTTGTTTCGGAAATACCCTCAGCTCAAGTAACTCATAACAAAGCAATGTTAAAATAACATACAGATGCAAAGCAAACATAACAAATAATAACAAAATCTTAACATAGCAATCAAAAAAAGGCACACTAACAACATCTCAAAACAATGCGATAACTGAAGCATAGAGCAACAAATATTAACATAAATCAAAATGCAAGAAACTACGAGATTAGTGCTAATGCTACTGGAATGCACGGAGACCACACTCGACAAATCAAACTTCAAAACTTCAAATATTTTGTTCAAAGTTTGAGATTGTCAAGCCAAACTCGGACAAAATATGTCTCAAGTTGGTTTCCAAGCGATTAAACTTGCAAATTTTTATCACTACAACAATAGCATAAATATTAGTTTTTGCCCCTCTTTAAAAAATGTAAGAATGATTTAAAAGATTTTATCAAAGGCTAGGCCCAATCTTCATATTCTATACATTTTCATCCTAAGTCCATTTTTTTTTATATTCATAGCTCACCAAGTGGTAGAAAATTGATTATTTTGTCATGGGATAATTATTGTTCTCTTGGGTGATCTAGTTTACAATATAGTCAGCAAATGTATAGGTTTTGTATATTTAAGTATAATATACATAATCAAAGTATTATTTTATATATTTCGGCTATATTAGTAAATAAGTTTTCAATAGATCATATTGCAATCAGTCAACTTTGAATTTTTTTTTTTGGTTTCTCACCCGGTGTCCGTCCATATTGGAGTTTGATTAAATTTAGATTTGTGCGGGGAAGTTCCACATTGTGGGCGGGAGGGGGGAGGGGGGGTGAAACGCTCCCTAACAAAGGTGACTTCGTACCAGGAGGACTCGAATTCGAAACCTTTTGTTAAAAATGAAAGAGTACTTATCACTCCATCACAACCCTTTGTTGGTAACTAAGAAGGATTTAGTGATGCTTCCTCCACTTTATTTTATGTAGTACTATTTTGGTTAGTACATAAAACTTAGGATATAAATTTAATTTGTGTACTTGATTGATAGATAGTACATAGAAGAAAATAATTGTTTAGATAATACTGGAAAGTATTGACAAAGAAATATCAAATTTTAAAATTTGAATAATTAAACTATTTTGAATTCTTGAACATTAATTTAGAATGGAAGATCTAGTGTTAAAGATTTTTATAGTTTTTTAAAATAGAACAAAAATTTGGATGGAGTGCTACCACTTGCTTAAATAAAAAGCTTCCACTTCATTGTAGGTCCCTATAATTATTGAAGGATTCTTGTAATTATTTTAGGGTTAAAGAGATCCTAATTGGTGTTTAACATATGTTATTAATTGATGGAATAACCATTCAAAGAGATAATAGTGTCTACAGCTTCTTGATTTGGTGTCTGTTACTTGCTATAAACTTTGGCTAATTTAGATTCGCGACTGAAAGTATTTCTTACCTAATATGACTCTATTTTTCAGGATTCAACCTGACACCTCTATGATTCAGAATGAAGAGTTCTATCAACTACGTTCCTAGGTATCGAAATGAGATTAAGGGGTGCTTACCATCTCATTGACTCTATTTTCAAGACTCGAGCTTGAAATATATGATTAAGAATGAAAAGGTTTAGTGATTATCAATCAGATGTTATATATCGTTTGAGAAAGGGTTGCACCCCAAGGGCCACAACCTATATTTTGCACAAGTCTTTCTTAAAATAAGGTTCAAAATTTTATTTTATTTTTTTCTAAAAAAAAAAGAGAAAAGAAAGGAAAAGGTTAGAAAAAAGGAAATAAATAGAGAAGTGAATTCATGCAAGTTAAAAGAAGAAATAGGGAAAAAATAATTGCCTTTCAATGTTTGATATAGTGTTGTTCTCTTCCACTTTCCTTGATCCAAATCCAGCAAATATGAAAGTAATTATAAAGAGTAAACATCATTATCAATAGATATCAATTATGTATTTTAAGATCTTTCTTAATAGATGGACTTGACATTGTGTAAATCTCAAGAATTTAATCTTGGAAAGAGAGCCACTATTGATAAGTCCTTTCACTTTTTTATAATCTACCAAATAATGCCTTAAAAAGCATTGTTTCTAGGTTGTGATTCATAACCTCTTTGGGAAGGTCATTTGAGTATTATGTCATTGTGATTGTGGTAGGATAAACAAGATTATTTCACTCATAAATCTTAATTAAAAAATTTCGAGTTCAAAGTATAAAACATTTTCAATGGATATTATACGCCAAATGAGAAATCAAAAAAGCATTATGTTTTTTTAATGGATCTTGTATAGTGTGAATTCAGATCGATCAAGTGTTTTGGTAGACTGAATAAAATCACTCTATTTTTTAATTAGAGTCCTTAAATTCGAGTTATAAGAATGATAAAAACTTTAATACAAAGCACTTTTCTCTTTAACAAGATTTACGTTGCTGATTAATCTGAACTCTAAGACGGATACTGAAACTAATAATAATAAAAAGTACTATGCCTATCATCTCCTTTTATATGATACCTTGTTAACTTTCTTTATCACATAGTACTTCTTTTAGTTATTTTCCATTTTCCTTGTGCCAAATGTATCAAGATGAAGTAGCTTTATATGGTGAGTACCATCATTGTCAATAGATATCAATATGCATCAAATTTCTTGCTTAATATATGGACTTGGCATTGTGTAAATCTTCTCAAAAGTTGACACTTGGTAAGATAGCCATTATTGATAAGTCCTTTCACTTTTTAAATCTACCAAATACTGCCTTAAAAGGAATTGTTTCAAGGTTGTGATTCATCACCTATTTTGGAAGGTAATGGAGTAATATGTCTCCATCAAAGGTTGTGACGGGATGAATTTTTAAAAAAAAATCTATAATCAAAGGTCTTATGTTCGAATCTTGAAATAGAGGTGGACCTACTTTTAAGTTATGAATTCGGTAGAACTTTAATAGTTTTGATTCAAATCTTGTATACACAATGTGAATCTAAATTAATCGAACCTTCAGAATAAGTCGAGATATTGAATGGGATAAACCAAAAAAGTACTATGCCTATCATCTCCTTTTGTATAGTAGGTTGCTAATTATTTCAATTATACATTTCAAACCTTAAGATTTAATTACAAGATATGTTCACAATGATAATTTACAATTGTACTATAGATGTACCTATTATAGCTTCTTTCCTTTTAAGTCAAGAACATAAATATG
>JAJOOS010002710.1:0-24614 GCA_029582725.1 Solanum chiquidenum
CGGCAAGTAGCAACAAGGCGAGTTCTAACGTTTGCAACCGCTAAAAGGACTTCTAAACGAAAGAATTATCAATGCATGCACTACACTATTCAAGAATTGTTTATTTACTATTCATACTTTGTTAATTGCTCATGGCTCCCACAACCCTAGTTGCGGAGTTTAGTTACCCATAATCATATGAACACAATTCATGGTTTTAGATGAAAGAATTATGAACTTACGTAAGAAGAATAATGAACCCAGAATTTCAACTTGAATTTCAACACCAAAATCTTCGCAACGAACTTAGGAAATTAATAATTGCTAAAGTTGCAAGTTCATCTCCCAAGTCCAGAACTAGAATAGAATAATAATGTCTAACCCCCAAAAACGAGGTTTTCGTGCCCTATTTATAGAACACAAGTCCTAAATAAAAAGGGAAATAAAATAAGGAAAGTTTCATTCAGGCACGCGTCTTCAATCCACGAGACTGACTCATGGACCGTCAATGGATCTTCGGTCCGTGAGTCCCTTCCGTCAGCCAAGTCTTAGAAAATATTTCAGCTTCCCAAAATCCAGCTTCTCTGAAGCAAACGACGGATGTGCAGTACGGACCGTAGATCTCAATCCCCCTTCATAGCTCCACACTTGGAATTTTCAAAATCAGGTACTGGAACCCTCGCAGTATCAATCTACGGATCAACAATATGGTCCGTAGATCCATCTACGGACCGTCAATGGCCACCGTGGTTCCAGCCTTGGTCAGATTTCCCTGATTTGCCTCCATGCCTTGGTTGCTGATCTACGGCCACCATTTACGGAGCGTCAATGGACCTACGGTCCGTAGATCACCTCTGTAGATTCCCTTTTCTGCATTTATTTCAGTTGTCTCTTAAATTCCGCGCCTGAACATCTTTCCTGCAAAATATGATAAAAACACCTAAAAACCAATACGAAAAGGCCCTAGACACACACAACTTGTAAGTGAAATGTATTAGAAATACCGTAAACTCATGGTATATGAGTAATCCCCGTCGCCATGATACTTCTTCAACACGGACACATAGAACACCGGATGAACTCCAGAAAGGCTAGGTGGTAAAGCCAACTTATAAGCCACTGGCCCTACACAGTCAAGAACCTTAAATGGACCAATGTATCGATGACTAAACTTCCCCTTCCCAAATCTCATCACCCCCTTTATGGGTGATACCTTTAGAAGAACTTGTTCACTCGCTTGAGATGGCATTTTGCTTACCTTACGATCCACATACTTTTTATGTCGACTCTGGGCCGCTAGAAGCTTAGCTTGGATACTTCTCACTTTTTCCTAAGAATTCATCACCAAATCTACCCCAAAGGTTTCACATCTCCAGCCTCAAACCACCCTATGGGTGATATATATCCCCTCCCATAAAGTGCCTCGAACGGTGCCATGTCAATTTTGAAGTGGTAATTGTTATTATAAGAGAACTCACACAACGGTTGGAACTTATCTCAATGCCCTTCAAAGTCAATCACGCATGCTCTCAACATTTCCTCTAATACTTGGATCGTTCTCTCTAACTGCCCGTCCGTCTGTGGATGGAAAGTTGTGCTAAAAGTGAGTTGACTGCCCAACTCATCATGCAATTTCCTCCAAAACTTGGATGTGAACTATGTACCACGGTCTGAGATGATAGAAAGGGGCACTCCGTGTAGCCTCACTATCTATTCCACATAAACCTTAGCCAACTACTGAGCATTATAGTTTATTCTGATCGAAATAAAATGGGCTAACTTAGTCAATCTGTCAACCACTACCCAAATAGAATCAAACTTCCCCAAAGTCTTGGGGAGACCAACAAAAAAATCCATAGCTATCATTTCCCACTTTCATTTCAGAATTGGCATTCTCGAAAGAAAACCTGCAGGCCTTTGATGCTCATATTTTACCTGCTGGAAGTTTTGGAACTTAGCCACAAACTTGGTTATGTCCTTCTTCATGCCCGACCACCAATAAAGCCGCTTCAAATCTCGGTACATCTTGGTCACACCTGGATGAATGGAATACCGCGAACCATGGGATTCTATCAATATTTTCTGAATCAAGCCAACCATCGGGGAACACACATTCTCCCCTTAAAAGTAAGCACACATTCCGCATCAAGAACTACATCTTGTGCCTTACCAGACACTGTCTTCTTTCTAAGATCATTCAAATTCTCATCCTCAAACTATTTGGCCTTGATCTCCTCAATGAACGTGGGTCTAACCTCAATGCTAGCTAACACCCCACCTTTCTCTGAAATGTCCAACTGCACTAACTTAGACTCCAATTTTTGGATCTTCTTGGCCAAAGGTCGCTTGGATACACCCAAGCAAGCTAGACTACCCATACTTACCGCATTATGGCTTAATATGTCTGCCACCACGTTAGCCTTACCCGAATGAAACTAAATGGTGACATCATAATCCTTAAGTAACTACATCCACCTTCGCTGTCTCAAATTTAGGTCTATTTGAGTGAATACGTGTTACAGACTACGATGATCAGTAAACACCTCACACTTGACACCGTAGAGGTAATGCCGCCAGATCTTAAGAGTAAACACTACCGCTGCCAAATCCAAATCATGCGTCGGGTAGTGCCTCTCATGCACCTTCAACTGCCGCGAAGCATAAGCTATGACATTTTTATCCTGCATCAATACACTACCCAAACCCGAATATGAAGCATCACAATAAATAATGAAACTTACCTTCCAACGATAGTTCAAGAATATGTGTTGTGGTCAAAAAAGTCTTTGAGCCTTTGAAAGCTCTCTTCACATTTTTCAATCCATTCGAAAAGCACCTCTTTTTTAGTCAGTCTTGTCAAATGTGTGGCAATGGA
Source organism: Solanum chiquidenum (assembly GCA_029582725.1). Lineage (NCBI taxonomy): Eukaryota > Viridiplantae > Streptophyta > Magnoliopsida > Solanales > Solanaceae > Solanum > Solanum chiquidenum. The sequence goes on from JAJOOS010002710.1 coordinate 2,855, forward strand.
AGCAAAGTTCTTCACAAATCGACGATAGTAGCTAGCGAGCCCCATAAAACTCTTAACTTCAGTCATATAGCTAGGCCAGACCCAATTCTTAACCAGTTCAATCTTTTGGGGATCTACCATTACCCCTTCCCTTGAAACTACATGCCCCAAAAAGGCAATCGAAATCAACTAGAACTCACACTTAGAAAATTTAGCATACAACTTTTGTCTCCCAAGAACACCCATAATAATACGAAGATGGTCGGCATGCTCTTCCTTACTTTTCGAATAAACCAAAATGTCATCAACAAAGACAATAACAAACGAATCCAGAAATGGTTTGAACACACCATTCATCAAACTCATGAAAGTTGCAGGCGTATTTATCAACCCAAACGACATCACTAGAAATTCATAGTGCCCATAGCGGGTCCTGAATGTCATTTTATGTACATCCTTAGGTCTAATCTTTAACTGATGGTAACCATACCTTAGATCAATCTTAGAGAAAAATGATGCACCCTGCAACTGGTCAAAAAGATCATCTATCCGAGGTAGTGGATACTTATTATGAATGGTGACCCTATTCAACTATCGATAGTCTATGCACATCCTTATACTACCATCATTTTTCTTAACAAACAAAATAGGAGCACCCCATGGGGAAGCACTAGGATGGATGAAACATTTATCAAGAAGTTCCTGAATTAAGCCTTAAACTCTCTGAACTCCACCGGGGCCATACTTTTCCAGAAACAGAGCATGAAAGTGTGTCCAAGTGAGTGGGGGTAAAACTGACGATCTGCATTCCACATAAGCCCTCCACCACCACTCTAGTATGCTGTTGCGTGGAATCCAACATGCGCGGTTGGGGACAATTTCTCCTCATGTGCCCAGGTTCCTCACAATTATAACAAGTTCGATCAAAAGATGGCTTACTGCCTACCGAAGGTGTGGCTTCCTGGCTATCCTGAATAAAATTCTGATATGGAGTTCTCGAGTAACTACCTGTAGAAGCGGGCAAGACTAACCTCTGGAGTAGGAACCCTGAAAATTACTTGTGCTCTTGGCTTTCTTAGCCAATGCTTTAGCATGTCTATCGCATCTAATTCCTTTCACTTTCTTCACAAAATTGGTCACCTCATTAAAACTTCTCCCTGTAGAGGTCATGTGAACAAACAATACTTGTAACTCGGAGTTCAGTCCCTTGACGAATAGACGAATCCTCTCCTCCTTGGTAGTCACCAATTGCGTAGCATATCTAGATAAAGAATGGAACTTAGCCTCATAAGCAGCTACATATATACCACCTTGCTCCAATGCCATTAACTCATCCTTCTTTCGATCTCTCAAAGTCCGGGGCATATACTTCTCCATACATAAAGCTATAAAATGTTTCCCAAGTCACGAGTAGTGCATTTACTAGTTGGCACTCAATATGAGACCACCACCATATTTGGGCGTCTCCCTTGTACAGGTATATCATAACCTCAACGCCAAATGACTCTACCTTATTCATCTTATGAAGTAGCTCATGACAATCAACAAGAAAATCATAAAAGTCTTCAGATTCAGTACCCATGAAGAATGAGGATTTCAACTTCAAGAACATAATAAAAACCTCATGTTTGTCACTAGTCATTACATGCCCACAGTGAGTCAGGGAAACATACCTATTTCTAAGGACACATTTTCTATTGTTGGTGTTGTTGTTTCCACTTCTACAACTCAATTACTAACCAGAGGCAAAATAGAGTGAAGAAATTCATATACCAATTTGTATCACCTAGATACCAGTTGGATTCAAGTCATAGCACGAAAGGAGTAGAAAGAAATAAGTTTTTCCTAAAATCATATAGCCTCTCGAAGAAAAGTATAGACGTCTCCGTACCGTTCCGCAAGACTCTACTAGACTCATTTTGGAACAATGAGATCAATGAACCTAGGGCTATGATACCAACTTTGTCACGACCCAGACCTTCGTGATTAATACCTGCACTAACTCTTCGGTGGGAGAACCATTACTACTGCCCAACTAAACAATTTTAACAAAAACTAAACATTTAAAGATACGGAAGCAGGTTTAAATGTCTAAAGGAAAATGGATTCCACATAAACTATGGTAGTTTGACAAACAACTACTAAAATATTTACGAAAAACAACACCTAGAACCTGAAGGTCAATGTCCCAAAACTCTACTAACGACAAGTCTAAGAACAAGGGGTACAACCCCGAAACTAAACAAGCGAATATCTAAAGTACTAGTCTAAGTTCTAAGAAAATGGACTAAACAAAATGAGAACTCATGGCAGCCTGGAAGAACTAGCTCACCCTTGAATTTAGTCTCGAGCAGTGATCTTCTAAATGAGGTCGGTCAATAGCCACCAAAAGATGCCCTGTACTCAACAAAGAAAGAGCAAGTGCAGTATCAGTACATAACCACAGTGTACTGGTAGGATCACGCGACTACTCCCATAAGCACAATATACAATGAACAATCACAGTATAAAAAGCACACATATACGGAATACAGTTCAGTTATCATTTCAAAGCAACATACAGTCTTCCATTATCAATGACAAGTAGACATAAGCATAAAAATCACAAGTGGTTCTCTCAAGGAACCCACACCTAAACTGTTAGTTTGTCAGAACGTGATACCCAATCGAATGCATGTGTCAGAATATGACACTCGATCCAATATATATGTCGGAATGTGACACCCGATCCAATGTATATGTCAGAACATGACACTTGATCCAATGTATGTGTCAAAACTTTACACCTGATCCAATCAGCACAACCACAATCACAATCACATCCATAACGAACAATACTCAAATCATAAAATCAAGTAAACAGGTTCATGGCATGTATTGTTCACACATAATCATTTCATTAGGTTCGTTCCACATTTTCCTATTCGCATACACACATGCATACAATATAACAATCAATCTACATATAACACACAAATAGGAAATCAAACCATCACCTACCTCAAAACCAAGCTTGAATCCCTAAGGCACTTGAATCTTCACTTTATGGATTCTTTCCGCTTGTTCTAGGTCTACAAACAATTCATATACACCAGACAGAGTTGCCCCTAGAGGGGCTACTTCCGGTATTGGCGGAGGAATAAACTGCTTGTATGCTATCAATAGTCGCCAAAAGCAAGAGGATTCGCCAGATGTTATCACTGGTATGATCCAAGTCTTTGACTTTACTATTTATGTTTTGCTAGACTTAGGAGTGAGTTTATCTTTTGTAACTCCATATGCTGTTATGAATTTTGATGTTCTTCCTGAGCAACTTCTTGAGCCCTTCAGTATTTCTACACCTGTTGGTGAGTCTATTCTAGCAGAAAGAGTCAATCGTGATTGTCCCATTTTTGTCAATCACAAGAATACCATGGCTGACTTAGTTGAGTTAGATATGGTAGATTCTGATGTCATTTTAGGTATGACTGGCTTCATGCCTATTATGCATCAGTAGATTGTAGAACTTGAGTAGTCAAGTTCCAATTTCCTAGTGAGCTAGTTATAGAGTGGAAGAGTAGTTTAGCAATGCCTAAGGGTCGTTTTATTTCGTACCTTAAGGCGAGGAAGTTAATTTCCAAGAAGTGTGTCTATCACTTAGTCCGAGTTAATGACTCTAGTGTTGAGATACCTCTTATTTAATTAGTTTTAGTAGTAAGAGAATTTTCAGAAGTCTTTCCAGATGATCTTCCCAGAGTCCTTCCTGAGAGAGAAATAGACTTCGGTATAGACCTTCTTGCAGATACTCGTCCTATATCTATTCCACCATATAGGATGGCATCAGTAGAGTTAAAAGAGTTAAAGGAGCAGTTGAAAGATCTCCTTGATAAGGGCTTTATTCGACCAAGTGTCTCACCTTGGGGCACTCCGGTCTTGTTTGTGAGGAAGAAGGATGGTTCCCTTAGGATGTGTATAGATTACCGTCAGCTGAACAAGGTTACCATCAAGAATAACTATTCTCTCCTAAGGATTGATGATCTTTTCGATCAACTTCAGGGTGCCACTTGTTTCTCTAAGATAGACCCATCAATTGAAAGTGAGGAAATGTGATATTCCCAAGACAGCATTCAGGACCCGTTATGGTCATTATGAATTTTTGATCATGTCGTTCGGTTTAACTAATGCACCTTCAGCATTCATGGACCTTATGAATAGAGTATTCAATCCTTATTTAGATATGTTTGTTATCATGTTCATTGAGGACATTCTAATCTATTCGAGGAATGATGAAGATCATGCTAGCCATCTCTGAATAGTTCTCCAAACTCTAAAAGATAAAGAGTTATATGTCAAGTTTTCTAAGTGTGAGTTTTGGCTTGGGTCTATAGCATTCTTGGGCCACCTAGTTTTCGGTGATGGGATTAGAGTTGATACCCAAAAGATAGAGGTAGTGCAGAATTGGCCTAGACCCACATCTCCAACTGATATTAGGAGTTTCTTGGGTTTGGTTGGATATTATAGAAGTTTCAATGGTCGAAAGCTTGTGAGAAAAGCTTTTAGGAATTGAAATAGAGGTTGACTACTGCCCCAATATTGACCTTACCAGAAGGTACGCAAGGCTTTGTTGTATATTGTGATGCGTCCAGAGTTGGTTTGGGTTGTGTGTTAATGTGGAATGGCAAAGTTATAGCTTATGACTCTAGACAGTTGAAAATTCATGAGAGGAATTACCCAACCCATGACTTAGAGTTGGCTGTCGTAGTATTTTCTCTGAAGATATGGCATCATTATTTGTATGGTGTTCATGTTGATGTATTAACTAATCACAAGAGTCTTCAGTATGTGTTTAGTCAGAAAAAACTTCATCTCAGACAAATGAGGTGGTTAGAATTACTCAAGGATTATGACATGAGTATTCTTTATCACCCAGGTAAGGCTAATGTTGTAGTTGATGCCTTGAGCAGATTCTCTATGGGTGTTACCTCCCATTTTTAGGAAGATAAGAAAGAACTAGCAAAGGATGTGCATAGACTTGCACGCTTGGGAGTTCGCCTAATGGATTCCACAGAATGAGAAATAATGGTGATGAATGGGGCTGAATCATCATTAGTGTCAGAAGTAAAAGGAAAGCAAGACCAAGACCCTATTTTGCTTGAATTGTAGGCAAATGTTCATAAGCAAAAAGTAATGGCTTTTGAACAAGAGGGAGATGGTGTGTTGAGGTATCAAGGCAGATTGTGTGTACCAAGGGTGAATGAACTCCAAGAGAGGATCATGGAGGAAACTCATAGCTCCAGATATTCCATTCATCTGGGTTCCACAAAGATGTATCGCGACTTGAGAGCAGTATATTGGTGGAGTAGTATGAAGAAGGGCATTGCAGAATTTATTGCTAAGTGCCCGAATTGCGAACAAGTTAAAGTAGAGCACCAAAGGTCCGGTGGTATGGCTCAGAATATAGAACTTCTGGAATGGAAGTGGGAGATGATAAATATGGATTTCATTACAGGTTTACCAAGGTCTCACAGGAAGCATGATTCTATTTAGGTGATTGTTGATAGAATGACAAAATCAGCCCACTTTTTTCTGGTAAAGACTACACATTCAACCGAAGATTATGCTAAGTTGTACATTCAGGAAGTAGTGAGAATTCATGGGGTTCCATTCTTCATATTTTAGATAGAGGTGCCTAAATTACTACACAATTTTAGAAATCTTTTCAGATAGGTTTGGGTTCAAAGGTGAACTTGAGTATTGCTTTTCATCCTCAGACGGATGGTCAACCAGAGCGCACTATTCAGACTTTAGAGGATATGTTGAGGGCCTGCGTGATTAATTTCAAGGGTAATTGGGATGATCGTCTACCTCTCATTGAGTTTACTTATAACAATAGTTACCACTCTAGCATCAAAATGGCTTCTGATGAAGCTCTTTTTGGGAGAAGATGCAAATCTCTAATTGGATGGTTTGAAGTTGGTGAAGTAGGGTTGATAGGACCAGACTTAGTTCATCAAGCTATGGAGAAAGTGAAAGTAATTCAAGAGAGATTGAAAACAACCCAAAGTTGTCAAAAATCCTACAGTGATGTTAGGGGAAGGCAGTTAGAGTTCGAAGTAGATGATTGGGTATACTTGAAATTTTCACCCATGAAGGGTGTTATGAGGTTTGGTAAGAAAGGCAAGCTTAGTACGCGGTATATTGGCCCTTACAGAATATTGATACGTCCAAACTTACACTCCAAATAAGAAGTTTAACCGGTCATTGTCAATTTACAGAACTCAACTAGAATTGAGGTCGATCCCACAGAGAATTTCTTTACAGATAAAGTTTCACTGTCGCATTTACTCAATTGTCGTTACCATTTCCCAAACAAATAACACGGAAAGTAAATTGGGTTTGATTGAAATGTACTTTACCACCAACACTTGCAGTCAAAACTTAGATACACAGTTCAAAGACTATCTTGTTGTTAGTTGATTCAGTTAATTTAAAGAAACCAGGTTTTTTTTCACTATGACATCAATTATAATACTCTCCCGTAAATTGAGTGTCAGGTAAATCAATGTTCACAGAACCTTTACGGGTTGAATTGATATAACACTTCTCAGCCTAATCAGATAATATTCACTCTAATTCTCTCGAACTGAAAGTGTTATCAATATTGGACTTTGCTTAATTTGATACGGTGTTAAAGTTCTCTTCTCTTGAACTCCAACTTTAACTCCAATTCGTTAACTTAGTTTAGCTTTTTCCTAACTGATGCTTTTCTCTCGAACAAACACCAGATACATGTCTATCTAAAGTGTGCACTTAATAGACTAAAATGATAATAAAAGATGTAAACTATAGGTTGTAAACAAAGATTGCCTTTTACTCGCTTTACAGAATCGCAACTAGAATGTCGTCATAGATCCCACACACCCAGTCGTGATATTTAACCACTCATGTTTTCACATAAAGAATCAGTACTGGATAATGAAAACATGTTAAGATATACTTATGAAAATGTTTGGTAACTCAACAACCACTTGATAATCTGCTAATCAAAATCCAAACTTCAAACTGATAACAATAACTCAGATCCAAAGTCTAAAGCTAAAAAATAATACTCTGTTCTCCGTCGTCCTCTCTCCGATATTCAATAATAATACAAAGAATACCTAAAGTAATTTGAAATAGACTGCTTAAAATGAGTCCTAAAGGAACTAGGACTGAATTGTCGGGCCCTTCCACAGTCACTTCCACGACCCGTCAAGGACTTCACGGTCCGTTAAGGCATCCATGGTCTTTTCTTGAAACTCTCCAAAGTTGGATCTTCAACACTTGACCCTAGAAACTCTTCACGATCACCAAGACGGACCGTAACTAGGACCACGGTCTGTGAGGCTTTCCGTGGTCTTCACTTGGGCCATTGCATTCCAACTTTCATCACTTTAACCACTGGATCCACGTCATGATCAACTCCATGGATCGTGATGACGACCACGGCTTGTATAGGTGCCCGTGGTCTTAACTTGACCACAATCAATTTGTAACTTCTTTGCCCCTTCACTGGTTCATTACCACGGCCTGCACCATGGTCCGTGGTGATAACCACAGCCCGTAAGATCTCCCGTCTTCTGTGCTTGCAATTTCACTAATTTTTCATCTTTGCCATGTTCTTTCACTTCCATTTGTTTCACCTGTACAAACACTACCAAACACATTATATCCACAAAACTACACTTGATTCTAGTATTAATCCTTAGTTTTCAAGCATCAAATGTGTCACGATTTCGCAGTACATCAACACCCTCAACTTAGAACCATTACTTGTCCTCAAGTGATGAGAAAAACAAATACCATCAGCCCTCAATCCATATCTAGATTTATGACACTACGCAACAACTATTTCAAGTACAATTTGTATCCCAAACCTCTGAATCTAACATGTAAGGATCTATACATGACATCTTATTACTTACAGTCAATCATGCATATACCTGCAAATTATTAGCTCACACAATCTACTTTCAAATGCAACTACTGTGTCCTCACATCAAAGAAGTCCCTCGCTCATAATGGTAGGGACTGAGTACTTCGCTCGCACTCTCAATGAATTTCTAACACTAACAACAAACTACCATATGCCTGCCCTTGCTTTCTACGCTTTACCTTTCAAACACCCGGAATAGGATCATTGTAGGACTTTGTTGGTTTGTAGCATAGGCTCGGGGATAGGCATTGTACATTTGGTTTTGTGAGTGATTAATCCCTTGGTTTTCCAAAATGTCATTTTCACTTACTCTTTTCTGAGTGATTCCTTCTTTTTCTTATTTTAGCCCGATCCAGTAGCTATTATTTTCTTTTTCTTTTTCTTTTCTTCTTTTTATGTTCTTTTCTTCTTCTTTTTATATGCAATTTTGATATGCACTTAGCTCACTGGACAAACCTTCTTTTTCCCTTCTTCTTTCTGTTCGGGTTGTAATCACCCTCAACTTAGGCTTTTGGCCTGAGTTGTGATATAGTACCTTCGGAGAACCAAGGATATGATATATGTTGGGTAAGAACAAAGATTGATTTAAGTTTCAAATTGGGTTCAAGTGATAAGCTTTTCATTTGGTTCTTTTATTTTTGGCTTTTTACTGGTTTAACAAAAATGGCCTATTGATCCTTTTCTATCCAGTTATTCTTAGATTCAAGCAAGACTACTTAGGCAAGTTCTAGTTTCTTCTCCTAGTGTTAGACTTCAATCAAAACTTATACACACACTACACAGGATTGCATTTTGTTAGTTTCTTGGCTCACCAATTAATTTGTCAGATTAGCCATGTTTAACATATCATTATCTAATATGTCATCTAAAGATACTAACAGTCAAACTAAGATGCAGGTTCTTAATTTTCACATATTAGCTGTTGCACAGCTCAACACATAAAACAACCAACACAGTAATACATAGAGTCAACCTCCATTTTTCTAACAGCTATGGCAGGTTACTGACCACTCCCTCCCCAAATAAAAAGGAATCTGCCCTTAAAGTTGATACAGAACAATAAAATACACAGGCTATGAGGAGGGGTCATACCTACGGCACTCTAAGCGCCGGTCGTCGGATTAGCAGTGGCACCCTTATCAATGGGTGCACTCTCAGAACTCGGGACATGATCAGTTTGGTCCACATTAGTCAGAGCAGGTGCTCCACTACCAAAAGCTCCAACTAAGGTTGTATCTCTTTGTTGCTGTTCACAGGCTTCCTTTTCCCGACCTTTCATTTCTTGCCTTTTTTACTCTCTGACTGGGTCAGTAGGGGTCTCCTCATCAACTTCTCCAGCTTTGTGTTTTCTCTTTCCGGATTTACTCATGGGGGGTTCTCCCCTAAGATCATCAAGTGATTGAGTGGAGAGTTCCTAATTTAACATTTGCATCAACGACTCTGGCATGACCGGAGTGGGCATCTGTACTAACTTTTCAGCCAGCTTAGCAATTTGAGTGCGCATCTCGGCCAACTTGACTTTGAACTCTTCAGTATCTGCTGAACCGTCAGCCTGGAATTGATCATGAAGAAGGTTCTCCTAGCCATCCATTATGTCCATAAGACCGATAGCTCCATCCTCATCTCATCTTTGATCTCCTTTTTCGCAGCTAACATCTTTGAATCTATCAGTTGGGGCATCCGAAGCACAATCTGGTCTGCCAATATTCTGGTCTGGTGTTGATCTGCAACAAATTTCTCAAGAAAAAACATAGGGATCGTGACAAAGGTACCTAGAGTCTGGGAGGCTGAAACTGGAGGTGGCGGTGCCGCTGTGGACGGCTGTGATGACTCTCCCTGTTCTGGACCTCTATCTGCATGTGGGATGTCAAGTGGGACATGTGGAACAACAGCTAAAGTACTAACAGTGGTAGACTTCGCACCAAAGAGATGGTTCGCGACATTCTTGATTTTAGAAACCTGAGTTAGTCTGATTGTTTCACCCCATATGTCAACCAGGCCGTTCGGAGGAACATTCGCTCCTCGACATAATTTCCCTATCAGACAGGGAAAAGGAAGTGCAACTCTCTCACTTAGCGATCTGTCTCTCATCTCGATTGCTATTATCCGTCCCACATTTACATGATAACCTACCCATAAGACAGACTACCAATGAGGTCAGGGAAGGTGACAAAGTGTTATCATTAGCTGTCGGTCGCAATTATGCACGGACAACAGCCCACCAAACCTTGGCTGGAAAAGACAGCGAAGCTTTAGTGATGAGTGTAGGAGTTGTGGTGACCCAAACTGCACTTTCCACATCTATGGCAATCTACTTCGCAATCCAGCGTAAAACCCTTTCTCAAGAAGTTTGATCGTCCATTGTAACATCACTGGTGACCTCATGATGTTTGCCCTCGAAAAGGCCAACTGAAGCTGGTGCAGAGTATTCTGAGCCGTACAACATTCTGTTAATGGATGTCCATAAATATGTATTGATTTGCCCCTAACTATGATTGAATTGAGTGGACCCCAGCTAATAGATATGTCTTTCTGTCCATGTTTCGTGGTGTCTGTATCTGCAGCAAAATTCATCAATCTAGCTGCATAAGAGGAATAAAATTTTCTTGTCATGTGGCTAGAGTATTCACCAGGTGCATTGTCCATCCAGTCGAACTGATGGAGCTGAAATATCTGATAGATGTCCGAGAATGCTTTGTATCAGCTATCACCACCCTAGTCTCAAACATGATTGCTCGATTCTTGAAGCCCCTAGTTTTGTTCACAATACCATTGTCGAAGAACTCTTTAGACCGATTGATAGTCCACATGGAGCGATAACAAGCAATCAAATGTGGTCTCAATGCAGGGTTAGGTTCCTAAGCGTCCACATACATCACCATCCATGGTATCATCATCGATGATTTCTTCCTCATCCTCTCTATTAACTGATTCCTCTCGTACTCCAGTTTCAGCTTTTGTGGTAGCCACAGGTGGAGAGGTACTTGTATGCCCTGAGAACCGCTTCCAAATTCAGCACTGCCCCCCGAGTCATCAGCAGATTGGCTGCCAGCAGTAGCATCATATTTACTTCCCAAATTTTCCCCGTTATCAGAACTACTACCTTCCTTTTCAGCTTGAGGAGGAGAGTCCTGGAGAATAGCTCTTCTAGCCATTGATCTAGTAGCCCGAGGTGAGTGATCTTCAGGTGTGACATTTATTTTCACCTCAGACCCACTCGCTTCGGAGTCGTCATGACCATCTGATTGCGAAGTGGCGACGGGGGCAGGTTTGTTAGCATTCTTTCTTCTTGGACCCATTGTGCCTGAAGAACAAAACACCAATTCAGTACAATCATCAATAAAATGATACACTAGTGCGTGCTCAGACTTCCCCTTTGTAATATCACCGTGAAGCCTTTCCTTAAGAAAGCCGTCACCCAATCTATCATCAAGAAAGGTCGCGAGATAAAAAACAAACAAAAATTGAATACAGAAAAATTACAAAAATTTACAATTGAAGTAAGCCATATGGGAACTTTCACGGGCCGTGAAGTTCCTCGTGGAGTTGGGACGAAATCAGTGTACAAAAGGAACCACAAAACTCTTTACCAAGGAATGTTAACGGAAGTCTTCACGGCTCGTGGAGTGCACCACGATCCATGATACTGCCCTTGAACTTTATCTGAGGGATGGGTTGAATGCAAGTGTGGTCTACGACAAGTTTCACAGCCCGTGGTATATTCCACGGTCCGTAAAGCCTGTCGTGGTCTTACACTAGATCAATAACCTTCTTCCTAACATAGACCACAATACGATTTTACAGCACCAACTCCCATTTTTTACACAGGTTTACAACTGACCCATATCTACACATCAACCCTTTTTCACACACTCGATTAAATACCACAGAATCACAACCAATTTAGAACATTTATAATTTCACCATATTATAAGCATTATACCCATAGACAAAGCAAAGCACACCAACTTCATCTTACCCCACAACAGTTCACTATCAATTTAGGGTAACTATCACAAGATTATGCTAATCTTAATTTATTCGACTTCAATCTAATTTGTGTTGCACCTGATAGAACACTGCAGGCATTATGAATCGACTTACTTGAGAATAATGGGAGTTTCACGCACACAGAAAGAGGAAAGATGACTTGAGCACTTGATCGACTGATAGCTTAGGGTTTCGATTATTGGATGAATTTAGGATTGATTTATGAATGGAAATCGATTCTAACCTTGAGATAGTCGTTATGGAGGAGAATAATAGAATGAAACCCGACTTTTTACGCTTTAGGAATAGTATATACATTTATCTTGCCAAATAGGTTACACATGGGTCGGGTCGGATACGAGTAATACTGCGTAGAAGGTGACGGACCGTGAAATGGTTTGTGAAAGGCTTCACGGTCCGTGAAATGGTTCGTGACTTTAACTTCTAACACAATACAAACTTGTGGAGACGACGGGCCGTGAAGGGCATCATGGTCCGTGAACCGTTCTGTGACCTCGACTTGGAAACTTTAATGCATACCTGAGGTTCACGAGAGGATAGACGGTCCGTACAACACATGATGGACCGTGAACCCTTCCATGAACCCTTTTCTTGCAAATTCCAGTAGCTCCTTTAGGTTGATGCTAAAATTAACGGATCGTAAAAGTGCCTGTGAAGGGCACCATGATCCGTGAAACTGCCTGTGAGGGGCAGCCTGCATCAAGTTCCTGCACTTTATAACCCATTCTCTCCTGCACACATCACCACACAGTGACTCTATGAAAACAAAGAGAAATAAAGAAAAAGGAAAATACCTACTATAATTACATCTTGGGTTGCCTCCCAAGCAGTGCACAATTTAACGTTGTGGCGCGACGCAGGATACTTTTTTACTCAGACTTCATCAAATTTGCATTCCTCAGCAATCTTCACATCATCAGGGACACCCAAATATGCCTTGATTCTCTGTCCATTAGCTTTGAATCTCTCACCTTTCTCATTTTCTAACTCAATAGCCCAGATTGAAATACATGTATGACTTTAAAAGGTCCAAATCATTTAGACCTCAATTTTCCCGGGAACAGACGCAGTCTAGAGTTGAAAAGTAACGCCAAGTCACTGGGAATGAAGCTTCTTTTCTCAATATGCTTATCATGATATAGCTTCATCCTCTCCTTATATAGTGTTAATCTCTCATAAGCTCTGAAACAGAACTCATCCATCTCATTTATCTGATCTAACCTCAAGTCAGCTATATCATTCCAGCTGAGGTTTAGTTTCTTCAATGCCTAGAGTGCTCAATGCTCAAGTTCAACAGGAAAATGACATGCCTTTCCAAACACCAATTGATATGGAGGCATACCAATCGGTGTCTTAAAAGCTGTGCGGTATGCCCATAGAGCATCATCTAGCTTTCTTGCCCAATCTGTCCTATTGGCATTTACTGTCTTGCCAAGATTGCTTTGATCTCCCTGTTGGAGACCTCCACTTGTCCACTGGTCTGTGGGTGATAAGGTGTTGCCACCTTTTGTTGTTTCACCTCATACTTATTCAAAAGTGCACTAAACACTTTGTTGCAAAAGTGAGAACCGCCATCACTGATAATGGCTCTAGATTTTCCAAACCTTGAGAATATGTTCTTTTTTCAGGAACGCAACAACACTCTTTCCATCATTTTCAGGTAAAGCAACAGCTTCAACCTATTTGGACACATAGTCAACCGCAACCAGTATGTATTTCTGCCCATATGAGCTCACAAAGGGGCCCATGAAATCAATACCGCACACATCAAACAGTTCCACCTCTAGAATAGGTGTCATGGGTAACTCATAGCGCCGAGAGATGGCTCTTTGCCGCTAGCACACATCACAGCTCCTTACTATTTCCATTGCATCTAGATGAATTGTGGGCCAGTAGTACCCACACTGAAGTATCTTGTGGGCTGTTAGAGCACCACCATAATGACCACCAACTGGAGATGAGTGACAGGCCTCTAAAATGTGCAATATTTCGGCTTTCGAAACACATCGCCTAATTATTGTCAGCACACACCCTATACAGATAAGGCTCATCCCAAAAGTACTTGCCAACATTATGCAAGAATTTTTTGTTTTGCTGATATGTCAGCCCCTCAGGCATCAAATCACTAACCAGAAAATTAGCATAGTCAGCAAACCAAGGAATACGATCAAGAGTAGCAGCTAATGCATGCTCATTCGGAAATGTATCATCTATCGCAAGCTCAATTTCTTCTTTCTTTGCAGCATCCAACCTAGAAAGGTGATCAGCTACCTGGTTCTCACAACTTCTCCTGTCTTTCACTTCCAAATCGAACTCTTGGAGCAACAACACCTATCGGATCAACCTCGGCTTAGCATCTTTCTTTGCCATGAGATATCTCAAAGCAGCATGGTTTGTATGAACTATCACTTTGGTGCCCAGCAGATAAGCTCTGAACTTTTCAAGAGTATACACTACAACAAATAGTTCATTCTCAGTGACTGTGTAGTTTCGTTGTTCTCCATTTAGCGACTTACTAGCATAGTAAATCGGATGGAACATCTTGTTGCGCTTCTGTCCCAACACAACTCCTAACTCAGTCCCACTAGCATCACACATCACCTAAAATGGGTCCGCCCAGTCTTGGTCAATAACCACTGGTGTTGAAATCAGCTTCTCTTTTAGGCACTCAAAAGCTTTACGGCATGTCTCATCAAACACAAATTTCACCTCCTTCTCTAAAAGCTTGCACATGGGATGTGCAATTTTGGAGAAGTCTTTGATGAAATGCTTATAGAATCCGGCGTGTCCTAGGAAGCTTCAAACACCCTTCACACAGATTGGCGGAGGTAATTTTTCAATCACCTCAATCTTAGCCTTGTCGACCTCAATTTCTTTTTGTGACACATTGTGTCCAAGGACTATATCTTCTTTTACCATGAAGTGGCATTTCTCCCAATATATCACTAAGTTGGCTTCCTCACATCTCTGTAAAGACCTGCTAACATTCAACAAGCAGTAATCAAAAGTATCACTTACTACAGAGAAGTCGTCCATAAATACCTCTAGAGTGTCCTCAACCATGTCTGAAAAGATGGACATCATACACTTTTGGAATGTGGCTGGTGCATTACATAGTCCAAATGGCATGCGTTTAAACGCAAAGGTGCCATAAGGACATGTGAAGGTGGTCTTTTCCTGATTTTCTGGAGCAATTGATATCTGGTTGTAGCCAGAGCATCTATCTAAGAAACAGTACCACCCTTTACCTGACAACATGTCAAGCATCTGGTCTATGAAAGGCATAGGGAAATGATCCCTCAAAGTCCACTTATTCAGCTTCTTGTAGTCCATGCACACTCTCCATCTAGTCACTAATCTCTGCGGGACTAATTCATTCTTGGCATTTGCCACCACAGTCATACCTCCATTTTTAGGCACACATTGCATTGGACTGACCCAGTGGCTATCAGAGATAGGGTATACCACCCCAACATCTAACCATTTAATTATTTCTTTCTTAACCACCTCTTGCATAGGTGGGTTCAACCTTCGCTGGTGTTCAATACCCGGGATGCAGTCTTCCTCAAGCTGAATCTTATGCGTGCAAATACCTGGGGGTATTCCTATTATATTAGCAATGGTCCAGCCAATGGCTCTTTTGTATATTTTTAGCACCTTAATCACCTCTTGTACCTGCTCTTCATTCAAATCTGCAGCCAATATCACAGGTAAAGTGTTATTAGTACCCAAGAATACATACCTGAGGTGAGTGGGTAACTGTTTCAGCTCTAACACCGGTGGCTCCTCAGTGGATGGTTTCACTGGAGGGCTTGGCCTATTTTTCAAGTCCAAGTCCAATTTCTTTGGAGCATACGAGTGTGCTCCCATACCCTACAAAGCATTAACGGTCTTTATGTAGTCAGACCAAAAATCAGCATCAAAGTTCATCTGCACTGCGGCTAAGGTTTCAACAGCCATCCTCTCTTCTATGGGTACCCTCATGTCTTCATCAGCAAACACCTCTATTGCAGATACTTCATTCATATCATTGGGTTACTTCATTGACCTGCAAATATTGAACTTTACCTAATTCTTGGTAAGTCTAAACTTCATCTCACCTCTCTCAACATCTACCAAGGCTCTCCCTATTGCCAAAAATGGTCTTTCAAAAATGATGGGGACCTCAAAGTCCACCTCGCAATCCAAGATCACAAAGTCAGCCAAAAAAATGAAGGTGTCCACCTTCACAAGTACATCACATAGGACTACCACATGCCGCTTAATTGACCTATCAGCCATCATCAACCTCATTGTTGTAGGTTTTGGTACTCCCAATCCCAACTTCTTGTAAATGGCTAATGGCATCAAGTTGATTCTAGCTCATAGGTCACATAAAGCTTTTGCAAAGCTAATTGACCCAATGGTGCACGGGATCGTGAATGCACCTGGGTCTTCCTTCTTCTGCACCAGAGATCTGGTAGCAATGGCGCTGCAATGATGAACATTGTTAGAAAAATCAAAACTTACAGCTCTTTTCTTGGTAACCAAGTCTTTCATGAACTTGGCATATCCTGGCATCTGCTCCAGGGTTTCCACCAGTGGTATGTTTATTGAAAGTTGTTTCAGCATAGTGATAAACTTTGTAAACTTCCCATCTTCATCTTTCTTTTTGAGCCTTTGAGGGAAAGGAGGAGGTGGTCTGGGGATCTGCTGTGAAGGCATGTTTTCCTCGACCTCTTTCTATTTTCCTCTCGCAGGTTGTGCTTTAGGGTGAGCATCGTCCAAGTCATCTACATGTATAGTTTCATCCTCATCTCTGCCAGCTTGCTCTAGGATCTGTCCATTTTTTGTACCTACAGAAATAAGGTCAGTAAGAACTTTACCACTCATGGTGGCAATGGCCATGCAGTGCCCATCCTTCTTGGGATTCTGAATGGTGTCACTTGGTAGTGATCCATTCTTCCTCTGATTCAGTGAGGCTGAGAGTTGCCCCAACTACTACTCAATTTGTTTAATGGAGGTGGTGTGAGAGTCCACCAATTGACTCATGCTTGAGAAATCACCTCTCATTTATTTTACCCCTACATCAGTTGATTCAACCTTCTGGAGTACTTTAGCCATCATATCTTCCAGCTTAGATCCGCTGGAACTAGCCCCTGCCCGGTCTTTATTGCCTGGGGGCACATAAACACCACTGCGATCATTCATATACCCATCTCTGTTTTTCCAGTTTCCTTGATTTCTATTTTATGGCCTTTCATACTGACCATCCCTAACATAGCTCCAACCTGCATTTCCAGAGTTGTAACCTTTATTTCCAGAGTTATAATTCTAGAAACCTGCTTGGTTCCCCAAATAGTTAGCTTCCTCATCAATGTCAAGATCCTTATCTTTATACATGTTCTGCTATCCCACAACATTCACCTTTTCAAACATGGAAACAATGTGCTTTGTGAGCAGGTCTATTTGAGTCCTCATATGTGCCATGTCTTGGTCTCTTTCTTCTTCTATCTTCCTTTGTTCAGCTGAAAGCTCAAATGTATACCCAAGCTCTCCTACCTCTGCATTTCTAGTGTACCATGCTCTATTGTTCTTTGAGACCTCATCCAATAGTAGCATGCTCTCCGCAAATGACTTCCTTATAAATAAGACTCCACAAACTGCATCAACAATAGGTTTAGTAACATAATTTAGAGACCTATGAAAAGCCTGTTTAAGATGCCTTTGGTAAGATCATGGTGGGGGCATTTCTTCAGCTTTTGGCTGAACCTCCACCAAGTATCATGCATTGCCTTTCCTGGTAGTTGCTTGTGTGTACTAATCTCGTCCTTCATCTGCAGCTTTTTTTATTATGGGAAGAATTGTTCCAGGAAAGCTTCCTTCAACTCATTCCAAGTTCTGATGGAGTCATCTGGCATCTCATTCAGCCAGTTAATTGCCTCTCCAGTAAGAGATAATGGAAACAACCTCAACCTCATTGCTGTTTGGTTGACCCCAGGAATCTCCTGTGACTTACAAATTGCCAAAAAATTCATTAGGTGTTGATTTACATCATCACCAGTTGCATCCCTAAACATACCTTTTATGTTCAACAATTGAATCATAGTGCTGGTGATTGTGAACTTAACACCTAGAGGTATTGCAGGTAACACTATCGTTCCAGTGGCTCCAGCTCCATCCAAATCTGTATCATCTTCATCATAAAACATGTGTGCTGGATGATGAGCTCTACCCCTTGGAGCTATTGGTTGGTGCTGGGGAGGGATCAATCCATCCACTACTCTATTCTTATCTACCATCCTAGGTTGGTTGTTACCGTCGTTATGCTGAACACCTCTTGCAGCGACTTTAGCTTCTAGTCCCAACCTTTGTCTTTGTGTCTCCAGTTCCTGTGCATTCACCATTTTTGAAGAGTCTTTTCGAGTTCTGAGTCGTAAGGGATCAATGGAGCTCATTTACTCCTGGTACTTGGCATACACAGTAGCACTCACCTGAAAGAGGCAAAAACAAAAAATAAAACATAAAATTAGGAAATATAACTACAACTCGAATAAAAGCTAGTAAAACACTTCTGAATTGAAATTCCCCGACAGCGGTGCCAAAATTTGATACGTCCAAACTTACACTCCAAATTAGAAGTGTAAACGGTCGTTATCAATTTATAGAACTCAACTAGAGTTGAGGTCGGTCCCACAGAGAATTTATTTACAGATAAAGTTTCACTGTTGCATTTACTCAATTGTCGTTACCATTTCCCAAACAAATAACACGGAAAGTAAATTGGGTGTGATTGAAATGTATTTTACCACCAACACTTGCAGTCAAAACTTAGATACACAGTTCACAGACTATCTTGTTGTAAGTTGATTCAGTTAATTTAAAGAAAACAGTTTTTGTGTTCACTATGACATCAATTATAATACTCTCCCGTAAATTGAGTGTCAGGTAAATCAATGTTTATAGAACCTTTGCGGGTTGAATTAATCTAACGCTTCTCAGCCTAATCAGATAATATTCACTCTAATTCTCTCAAACTTAAAGTGTTATCAATATTGTACTTCGCTTAATTTGATACGGTGTTAAAGTTCTCTTCTTTCGAACTCCAACTTTAACTCCAATTCGTTAACTTAGTTTAGCTTTTTCCTAACTGGTACTTTTCTCTCGAACAAACACCAAATACATGCCTATCTAAAGCGTGCACTCAATAGACTAAAATGATAATGATAGCTGTAAACTATAGGTTGTAAGCAAAGATTGCCTTTTACTCACTTTACAGAATCATAACTAGAATGTCGTCATAGATCCCACACACTCAGTCGTGATATTTGGTCACTCATGTTTTCACATAAAGAATCAGTACTGGATAATGAAAACATGTTAACATATACTTACAAAAATGTTTGGTAACTCAACAACCACTTGATAATCTACTAATTAAAACCAAAACTTCAAACTGATAACAATAACTCTAATCCAAAGTCTAAAGCTAAAAAATAATACTCTGTTCTCCGTCGTCCTCTCTCCGATATTCAATAATAATACAAAGATTACCTAAAGTAATTTGAAATAGACTGTTTAAAATGAGTCCTAAAGGAACTAGGACTGAATTGCCGGTCCCTTCCACGGTCACTTCCACGAC
The DNA here is from genome assembly GCA_029582725.1 of Solanum chiquidenum. Lineage (NCBI taxonomy): Eukaryota > Viridiplantae > Streptophyta > Magnoliopsida > Solanales > Solanaceae > Solanum > Solanum chiquidenum. The sequence goes on from JAJOOS010002710.1 coordinate 22,420, forward strand.
CCGTCAAAGAATTCATGGTCCGTTAAGGCATCCATGGTCTTTTCTTGAAACTTTCCAAAGTTGGATCTTCAACACTTGACCCTGGAAACTCTTCACGATCACCAAGATGGACCGTAACTAGGACCACGGTCCGTGAGGTTTTCCGTGGTCTTCACTTGGGCCACTGCATTCCAACTTTCATCACTTTAACCACTGGATCCACGTCATAATCAACTCCACGGATCGTGATGACGGCCACGGCTTGTATAGGTGCCCGTGGTCTTAACTTGGCCACGATCAATTTGTAACTTATTTGCCCCTTAACTGGTTCATTACCACGGCCTGCACCACAGTCCATGGTGATGACGAAGGTCCGTAAGATCTCCCGTCGTCTGTGCTAGCAATTTCACTGATTTTTCATCTTTGCCATCTTCTTTCACTTCTATTTGTTTCACCTGTACAAACACTACCAAACACATTATATCCACAAAACTACACTTGATTCTAGTATTAATCCTCAGTTTTCAAGCATCAAATGTGTCATAATTTCACGGCACATCAAATATCCAAGAGGATTGACTATGTAGTTTATGAGTTAGAGCTACCTCAAGAGTTGGCAGCGGTTCATCCGGTATTTCATATCTCCATGTTAAAGAAATGCATGGGCGATCCTTCATTGATCATACCAACTGAAGATATTGGGATCAAGGATAGCTTATCTTATGAGGAGATTTCGGTTGAGATTCTAGATCGCCAAGTTCGCAAGCTAAGAACAAAAGAGGTAGCATCAGTCAAAGTTCTGTGGAGAAATCAGTTTGTTGAGGAATCTACTTGAGAAGCTAGAAGGATATGAAGAAGAGATTCCACATCTCTTTTAAATCGGATAAATTCCAAACCAAGGTACTAATTCTCTTCTTAGTACTGTTTAATTTATAAGTTAGCATATTGTATTTGCATTGCTTATTGGGTGTTTGAGTTGAATGTTAGATGTCACACCCTTAGCTTACTAAGAGTAATCTCATTCGACGATGAATGTTCCCAAAGAGGAGATATTGTAACATCTCGCTAATTGAAAGAACTAGAAAGAGCTAGAATTAGAAAGAGTTCAAGACAAGTGCCTTGAATGGATCTAAATATTTCATCTCCTTGGAGATGACAAGAAAGAGCAAGTCTCAAATGACACTCAAAAGTGCAATCCCTGAGAGCAACATTGCATCTAAGTTGTTTGATGAGCTTTCTCACTCTGCCTTCAACTTTGGTGAATTCAACGAAGATTAACTCCTTGATAGTTGAGACGCTCCTCGATGTACGAGCCTAAACTGCAAGTTGGAATGCTTCTTGACGTACGAGCCTATACTATAAGTTGAAATGCTCCTCGATGTACGAGCCTAAATTGCAAGTTGAAATACTCATTGACATACGAGCCTAAACTACAAGTTGAAGTGCTCCTCGACGTACGAGCCTAGACTGCAAGTTAAAATGCTCCTCGACATACGAACCTAAACTGCAAGTTACAATGCTCCTTAAAGTATGAGCATAAACTGCATGTTACTCCTGGCCCGCAAGAGTATAAACTATGTACGGCCCAAAAAAAAACTCATCATCTTGAACTACGATATGACTTGATCCTCTTCACCGAGTTATGTAAGCGCTTGGAGTAATCACTCTCCAAGCCAGATGGGATGCGATCACTCATAGCCTCTTTATCTCCAAGATTCAAGGATAAGATGCACTAGGTTCTTGCTCGCCAAGAATGGAATGTTTACACTCTATTTATTTTTTCACAAGGCAGCAATGATGGCCACCAACTACTTGCTCGTTGAAGTTTGAAGGACTACCTCTAGTGTTGCCAAAGAGGGGGTCTGACCGCTCCAAGCTCCTTTAGGAAGTGATACATCAAATGGTTCAACATCGATCTACATTGAGTTATATTTCTGCTGGATCAAGTGTCTTTCAATTTCATTTCCCCTACATTTAGAAATAAATATACATGCAAAGGTGTGTAAAGTCGGAATCGCAAGTTATGAGGAATGAGAGCTCCATGTACTTCTGAAGAAGTCATAAGAATGGTCCAGGATCTGATACCAAGTTTGTCACGACCCGGGAGCACCCCCTAGTCGTAACCGGCGTACTCGACCTCAAAGAGGTCTAATACAAGCCTCTTAGCATTCATTCATCGCATAGACACCAAAACCATAAGGAATTAAAACTTTCTT
>JAJOOS010002712.1:0-33063 GCA_029582725.1 Solanum chiquidenum
AATATAATGTGTCATTTCATTCACAGTTAACCAATTCCTTATGCATTATTGCCTTTGACTTGGTTATAATAGTAATTAAAATAAAAGTCGGTGTACTTTTATTTGTCTCCAAATAAATCCAGATGAATTAAATTGGTTTAACCTCTCCATTAGTGTCCATTGGCCCACTGTCATATTGAGTAATAGGAGAAACAACAAATTTAACTAATATTATTTGTTTAATTAAGTATTACTTAGGTTTTTGAAATTCACTGGACTAATTCAGATCATGTTAGACATATCCAGTAAGCAGTAACACACTCTTTTCCAACAAGATGGACGATATTTTATAGATTATTTTGTACATTTTGTAATAATAATTAGGATTTCAACTAATCGAGATTCAGTGGGGAAGACTGAAGCCATATATACTTGAAGATTCAAAACGCGTTATGAATTATGATAATACGACGATAACTCTTTAACAAAACCTCTGTTTGATCAAACCAGTTCCTTATCCTAAACTAAAAAGTAAATCATTATTTCTTTGGGTGGATTAGTTTTTAATTATTTGATTAAAACAAATATTAATATATATTTTAATTTGCTTTTTGTACTTAAAGGTAATGGTTGCCAGACATAATTCTATACTGGGAAGCTAGAATCATCACTTTTAACACGCACTAGAAAGAGTTGGCGTTGAAGGAATAAATAATTAGTTACTTTTCCTTTTTCTATCTTTTTTATGGAATTTTGAGGTAGAAAGTGAATTTCTTAAATGAGTATGGTGGAGAATTTAGGTAGATCTTAATGTATGATTAGCATCAACTAGAAAAATAATACTTTATACCATATATTTAAGATTGGAAAAAAGAATACTCATGAGTATATATTCATTAAGGGAGAACATTACCCTACTTTTGTGTTTTAATTTGATTTTGTCCTTATGATTAATGGTTGTCAATATTAATAATTATAATAATTCCATCATGCTAAGATAGAATAGAATCATCACTTTAGCAATACAAGGAACGGTTGGCGTTTAAGTAATACTAATAGATTGGACTAATTAAGGAGATTCTTTCATCAATGTTTATAATACTTATTAATAGTCCGTTTGGCCAAGCATTTAGAAAATATAATTTATTTATTTTTCCTTTTTCCTTATTTTATAAATTTGAGGTATTTAGTCAAGTTATTAGGAAAAAATAAGTGATGTTTAGTAGAAGGAGAAACTATTTTTTTTTTAACTCCAAAAGCATTTTTCAAACCGTGTTTAAGCACAAATTGTTGTTCTAATGTTGAAAATGTATTTTTCAAATTAGTTACCAAACACAATCTACGACTCTCAAAAGTATTTTTCTGATTTCTTTTTTTATATAAAACATTTTTCCAGATAAGCAGATATTGAAAGATTAACTAAGCAAGCTATAAATTGAGACACAAATTCAGTCTTTAAGCCGTGGATACACATGAACTCACTAATTTTCCCCCCAAATTATGTATAATATTTAATTATAAACTCAATCATTATGAATCACTTAAAAATTTAAATTCTAAATTTGTTTGCGGTCAATATATCTTTCATTTGCATTTAAAAATGAACAAACAATGCACATGGATATATCTACCAACCACAGAACACTTTAAAACAAGTGATCATGCATGTAATGTAGGGAAGGATGGAATTTGATTTTTTTTTTTAAATTACAATTTGACTAATTGACCATAAAAACTATGTTGTTGAATATTTTTATGCTTCTTATAATCAAACAAACGAATATGGGGCTTGTTTGAAAATAGTTTCGCACATGTGAACCGCTGCATCGGTAGGTTATCGACACAAAATATAACCAAACAGAGACTTTCTCTTTTTATCATCAATTTATGCAACGAAACAATAAAAAATTATTTTCCAAGTCCTTTGCATTTATTAAATAAGATCAGAAGAATATCATCACTCTGAAAATCAATTTAACGTAAAAAATTAAAGAGAGGATGCACAACAATTTCTATATGTCCCTTTTTAAAATAATAATATGAAGAAAAGGGTCACACTTTTTGTAAAGTTGAAGGAAATCTAACACGGGAAACAACTGTATTTAGGTACAGCTCAGTTAATTAATCACATACAGCTGTGAGCAACATTGAGCATCTATCTCTTTGGCTAAATCATAAATAGTTAGTGATTAAGTTAAGGAAGGTCGTCGTGATAAGATAATTAAGATTTTTTCGTTCTTAATTAGAAATATCAAAGTTTTAACTCTTGAGAATGAAAAAAATTATGTTAAAAGCACCGCTCCAAAAATAAATTGTACATGCAAATTTAAATTAATTCGACTCTAACTAATTTTAGACACAAATGATTTTATTTTATTTTTACAAAAAGGAATGCCTTTTGGCAGCGGCGCTTGGTTGCTTACGAGTTACAAGACAAGGCAGTGGGCCACTTGGACATTGCAGTTGGGAATAACTGAATGATCCTCATATTCTGCGTTTAATTTCTTGCCGCTCTTGATTCTTTTGTTTGTTATATTTTCTACGTGCCCACACAAACCCAACTCATTATTATTTATTCCTTTTCTAATTTAAATTGGATTAATAATAGTTTGGTCTCCTGATAAATTTTAATTTTACCTGAATTGTGGTGCATCGGTCGAAGTGTTTCACCCTTAACCAGAGGTCTCGGGTTTGATCCCCTGTTGGGAGCGTCACCCCCGAATGGACAAAAAAAAGGATAAATTTTAATTTTAGCTTATATGATATCTACCTAGACGTATTAAACCTTTAAGTAATTATTGATATGTTATATTTATATTGTTATTTCGTTTTTGACAGTAATATAGTTTTAGTTTAAATATAACATATATATTTTCTTACATGAAAAACTATAATATGTATATTAGACAAATATAGCGGATTCAATCACCTATCAAATAACTTGTCCAAAAAGATGCAAGCTGCAAGAATGCAAGATTTAAGGATGAAAATTGCAAAAACAAACTATTATACTCCTATAATTAAAGTATTTGACTCAAACTATAACTTAGAACGGAATATTCTAGTAAATCAAATATTAGACTCCTTTCATGACTAAACAACTAGCTATTCTATTTTTTTTATATATATATAATAATGGTGCATTAGGTGCACTGATGCACTTAATTGAATTATTTATATAAGGGATTAGGAATAAATTTAAACTTTATACATTTTTTCGCTTTTATAATAGTGTACTCATATTTTAGAAATTCTAATTTCTGCGATGAGAAGCAGTAAGCAAACACTCAAAACAGCTCAACATAAAGGTGTTTTTTTGGAGAACAAAATTGCCACTTTAGGACTAGTATAATAGTAAAGCTTAGGACTTAAGCTAGTAAACGGTGGGGACAATAAAGACCATTTTCTTCCACAATTTTGTATTTTGTACCTTAAATCAAGGAACACCTCTATTTTCTCCTAATAAACAGCCGATATATCTTTTTTTCACCACTAAATTTGAATCTCTACATTTACGCCTGTGAGTTTATATGACCCTTTCTTTCACTAATTCCTTCCTCAATGGTCATATATTTTTTTAAGTGGGGAAATCAGAAATTTTATTTAAATATTTAAATTAATACATATTTGACTCATGCATAATTGATTTTTAGATAAAATTATGTTTAACAGATCAATCTTGATTGATTTTTGTTACTCCTGATTCATTTATTCCTCAATATTTTGAATGATAAATTTAACGCCACTTATTAATTATTTTGACCATTAACTTCACCAATATTAATTGAACTGTTACTACAACAATAAAAAAGAGCCGTAAATATTTGCTCGTATTAGGTGACTACACTAGATCGTGTGAATTTACTATAATTAAGTAATGTAATGTGGTGATAATGCATGAAAACTAACTATGGTTAGACACAAAAAGATTTATGTACAAACACATATCATAGTTTTTATTGACTTGATATAAATATCTAATACGATTCGTCAATTGTTTGTAAAAATGAAATCAGAGATTTTATCAAAAATATTTAAATTCAATTCATTTATATTATTTACATTTGTCGATAAAATTGTGTTCAACCTACCCCAATTCATTTATTCCTCAATATTCTAAATGATAAATTTAACACCGATTAATAATTATTTTGACCAACATTAATTGAATCGCTATTGAAACAATAAATATTTACTCGCAGTAGATGATTACACTAAATCGTGTAAATTCACTTTAATTAAGTAATATAATGTGATGTGATGACAATGTTAAAAAGTTTTTATATAAACACATATTATACTTTTTATTGACTTGATATCACCCGCAAATTTCGAGTAATAATTAAGGTGAAAATTAAAAGGTGAATCATTCGTTTTCTCCCGTATATATTTAAGAAACCCGCCAATTTCGTATTCTATACGCGCATGTTACGCCACAACGTTTCCCCACTTCTCATTATTTACCGTGACCAGACCCGATTATTACTGACAGTAAAATCCGACGGGGCACCTAAAGATTCGCAATCAGCAGCTAGCTGCTACATATACTCATATATAAACTCTCCTTATTTTTCTTCTCCATAAATATAGTTCTTGTGCTCAATCTTAGCAAGATAAATTTTATTCTTTTTTTTCAAGATTCTCGGATAAGCAGGAACTTGTATTAGACTTGACCTCCATAAAGGTTTCTTTTCCCTTTTATCAAAACAAAGCAGCAGCTTCTTTTCTTTTACCTTTTTTCGAAGTTGATTCTTATCGTGAATTCAGTTGCATTTTTTTTTCATCTTGTATAAATTGGTGATCCCTTTCGTTTGGGGAACTTTAAGAAATTCAAGATGTTAGACGCATGGCTGAAAAGCAAATTCTATGCCAAAAGGTAATAACCATGATTCTGCAAGGTGGCTCTGTTTTTTTTCTTTTCCTGTTGAATTTCTGCGTTGGGTTTTGGATTTGTTGGTAATATTTTTTTCTTTTGCGGTACAGCAAATCGACTATAAAGCTCACAAAGACTCGAATCGAGATGGTGAAGAGGAAGAGGAATGCAATGTTAAAGTATTTGAAGAATGATATAGCCGACCTCCTTAAAACTGGATTGGATGTTAACGCCTATAGCAGGGTAAGTTTTTCTTTCCCTTTCTTTAAGTTCTGAGATTTGAACCTTGAAATTTGAAGTATCTTGGTATAAGAAATCTGCCTCTAGCCTCTCATAAGGTCTTTGTACAGTCTACCCTTCCGAGACTCTGCTTTGTCTGGGATGTTGTTGTGATTAGCATCTTATTTTGATGTGATGAATTTTTCTCTCATCAAATATAATGAAGATCTCTGTCCAGAAAATACTAAACAACAACATATACATTGTAATCCCACAAGTAGCTAAGCTGATCTTATCGAACCTATGTTTCCCATACACCCTCGGCGTCCAGAAATTACTGCATATAACTTGGCATCTATAAATCAAATTGAGAACCTGCTCAGGGGCATTAATATGATTGCTAACATGGATTTTGGAAGGAAAAATTGTTGTATAGGATGAACCAGTGATTGCCTTGAAGTTGGCAGAGTTAAATTTATTTCATGTAATCGGGAGTCTAGAAATTTAAGTGTCTAGTAATTATTGAATTTCTTCTTCTTCCTCAAAGGGTGAATAGATCAATTTATTCTAATTTGTGATCTTTGTTGTTTGCTACAGGCTGAAGGCCTCCTGGCTGAGATGAATCTCTCTCGATGTTATGATTTCTTGGAGCAGTATTGTGAACACATCTTAAATAATCTATCTGTGATGTATAAACAGAGGTATGTTTTTTTTAAAAATAATTATTTATATCTTGCTTTTTTCTGCGTTATTTTGTGTACTCAAATTCATGTTAGTTGCTGCTAATCCTCTGGCAGTTTGTTTAGTCGATATGTGTGTTTACATTAGTTGGACTTGTCAAGATTGCTTAATTAGGTCCATTAGGTGCAGTTGTTTGAACATTGCCCGGCTCTTCAAAAATGTTTTTGGCGCATGTCAGATCCTCAAATCTTGTGCATTTTGGATGATCTGACACGAGTCCGATGATATTTTTGGAGAGTTTGAACAATATAACATTCTATTAGCATTTCATTCATGTATGTTATAATTGCGAGATGAGAGGAAACATTACAAATAGCTTCCTTCAGATATTTAGAGCTGAATATGGTGATCAAACGAGTATTCCTCAATTTCTGGGTAATTTTTACTTATAGGGAATGTCCTGAGGAGTGCAGAGAAGCTGTGGCGTCTTTGATCTTTGCAGCAGCAAGATTCGCGGATGTGCCAGAATTACGGGAACTAAGAAGTGTATTTACTGAGAGATATGGAAATTTCCTAGAATGTCATGTCAATAAAGAGGTAGTCACTCATGTTTTCTCCATCAGATAATATTTGTTTATGAAATTTACAAATGCTTCTATCGCGATCTGGAAAATAAACGCTTTCTTTTCTATACAGTTTCTCCAGAACTTAAAGTCAGTGCCACCTACAATGGAGTTGAAGATTCAGTTGATGAAAGATATAGCATCAGAATCTGGTATAGAATGGAATTCAAAGGTTTTGGAGCAGAAGCTATACAATCCACTAGTGTCGGAACAAGTAAGCCTTCAATAGAACCTCATAATATCCTCATTTTTGCATCTAAGCCAACTTGAAATTTGAATTGCCAAAACTAGGTTTGATCTATAATGAATTGAAAGTTGTTTCAATTTTTTTACATTTTGTTATCCTTTCTATTTGGAGTTTCACGTTTAATTAGCCTTCATCTGGATCTTCTCTGATTCTTTTGCAGGACTGGACCAAGAGTCAGAATGATCAGAAGTACAATCTGCACGGTAAGATGGAAGAATCACCTCGGAAGAAAGATTCTGAAGTTGCTAAGTTTGATCGTGAGAACACGAGGCAACTGTCCAAGGATAAATTGGAGCATAATTCATCTTACGGCAGAAAGGTAGTCCCTGATGATGAACATAGTTCGTCAAGGAGGAGGGAGAGAAGTAACAGAAGGAGAAGAGATAGCCTTAGCAGAAAATCTGACAATTTGCCTCCAGTCAAAGATATTGAAGTGATCGAAAGGCAACAAAATAAACCAGAGATTGAGATTGCTCCAGAAGAAGAATCTGATGACAAGAAGCCATTGCATTATAGGTCAATTCTCCCTCCTTCTATCAAACCGAGTTTAACAAAAAACACTTCAGATATCGTCTCTCCTACTAGCTCCACTGGAGAAGAAAATTGCAAGGATGATACAGCTGAAAAAGTCAAGGACAAGCCAAGATCAGCTAGGACGAGACGTGGCACAAAAGTCACAACTGGTGACGATAAGGAACCTCAGGATGAAGAGGAAAAACTGATGGACAGGCTATTGATATACTTAAGCAGGAAAAAGTACCAAAAATCAGTTAACACACCAAAAGAAGCTGCAGTTGACAGTCCTAGTAAAGTGTCAAGGCAGAGAAGTATGGGAAACAGGACGCTATCCCTTCCAGCAGAAAGGGAACAACCAAGTCCAAGGGATCAAAGAAGAGGGCACGGTCGAACAAATTCATTTCAACCTGATATGTTGGGTTCAAATAGACATGTCCATCCTAAGCTGCCAGACTACGATGACTTTGTGGCTCGACTAGCGTCTCTCAGAGAACAATCAAGAGAATAAATATTTAATTAGATGAACTCATAATCCTTCATATTACATTTCGTAGTTCACTTGTCATCATATTCTTCGTTTACATGTTAGGATTGTTGTTTGTAAGTAGTATATAAATAGCCCATCTCATGCTATTGTAAATAAACTAGCTAAATAAAGATTTTTTTTATGTATACTGTCCTTCCGTAGAATTCTCTAATTATTTACATCCCATTAGTTAAAATATCAAATTCTAGGCACTTGTGATTTTATTTATGAGAGACATTCATCTTTACACATAAAAAATCGGAAAAAAAGTCATTCTTGTAGTCAAAATCAAAAAGGGTTATATTTCAATTTTGTAATTAAACTTAAGTTAAAATATATAGCCTGTAGTGCGCGATCCAAATTTAATCGGAGCTCCAATGTAGACTTTGGACACCGGATGAGAAAACAAAAATAAATAAAATCATCTATAGCCAAAATAACGTTTGAAAAACCCCCTAGTGGGTGCGTCGTTTACAACAATTTTGATTCGATGGAGCGCGAAGACGGCGTTCAACAGCCATTGTCGTCGGAGCAAGTGATGAGTGAAGTTCACCTCGGCTGCCCTCCTAACCACTCCGGTCCCCATCTCTCCCATTTTACCATCTCGCTACCGCCTCGCCACGGTAAGCCGAATTTCCCTATTTTCTTCTTCAATTAGCTCCGAGTTGAACATGAGCCGCCAACGAACAATTCATAGCATCAAAATGCCTATTACTGTATTATTTTTGTCATGATAATTGCTTCGTAATTGTATTAGTTTATGAAGTTTCATTTTGATTGGAACTCTTATTTCCAATTGTTAGCTCCACGAACAGTCAACAGTTATGTCTAATTTACTTGGAGAATTTTGAAAATCCTTTGTTTCTACTTGTTCTTTGCACTTTATCTTCTTTATTTTCTTTTGATTATATAATATTTAACTGGTGATTTTAAATGATAATAGTAAGCATCACGGATGTCATATGTAATTTGCAAATTAGAGTGACTATTGAACTGAGTGGATTGTTTGATCTGAACAATTAGTAACAGGGGATGAAATTAACTCGTGTGCTGGCCTCATATAGGAATTGGAAAGCTGGAAGCACTATTAATTTTGTTGTTAGAGTAGCCTAAAAATCTGAAGCAATTGCAGAAGCTTGTTGGAGTGTATGTACATACTAGGAATATTCTGTGTGTAATAATGATCTTGATTGTATAAAAACTTCTAAAAGAAATTGTGTTTTTTCCGACTTTGTAGAAAATTCCACTTTGAGAGGAAATACTGATGCAGTTGAGGATATATCAATTTCTGCATCTACCATGTTTGACTTGGATGAAGATGGTGATCTTATTCTAACACGACGCAAAAGTAAGTTATCTGCACCTAAAAAGGAAGGCTTTTATCAAGAACTCTCTTTTGTGAGTGTAACTTTTGTCCACCATATATTACACGTGACACAATGCACCCGTCGTTTCAGCACCTTCATTTGGTTTTGTACTTTTAAGTCACTGGCTTATTTCATCTTAATATCTATTTATTTGTTGTTATTTTTTAATGTCAATCAGGGTTTGTTTATGAGCTTTTCATCTCGGTGCATACTCTTTCATGTTATTTCATCTGCTTTTGTAATCTAACGGGATTACTGGTTAATGATTAAAATGGTGGAGGTATTCCAATGGAACTGTACGAAAACATGAAAATTTGTAGTTAATGTGAACTTAAGCTGATTTAGCCTGCAAGTAAATGATTTTTGGCTTCGGTTCCTGCGATCGGTTTGAAAATCATTGAGTTTGTAAACCTTTGATCTATGTTGATCATAGTAAAAGCATCTGAAGTTCATCTCAAGTGAACAAACATAAGCTCTCTCTTTTCCCTCTTTATAAGTAGAGTGAACACCATCATGAAAAAGTACTCCCTTCATCACATTTTGTTTTAACTGTGTTATAGTTTTGCCCATATTGAAAAGAATGGCCCCTTTTCTCAATCTCAAAGTGTACAATCTGGTAAGGTTTGATGTGTAATAATGTTACTTTTACAATTTAATTGGGTTTCATTACACTGCTTTCATGTATTCCATGATTACTTTAACATCACAAACTAACTAATAGCAACAGGCAACAGCACATGTTTTCTTCTCTTGATTTCCTCAGTATTCAACCTTGCAGTGAATTCAGGAGAAAAAGTTAAGAGAATGCACAAAAATTACCTAGATGAGAACTGCGTTTTTGTCTTGGTGGTTTTATGATAAAATAGGGGATATTGATTGAATTTCCTAAATTGACTTCAGATGAAAGCTCTTAAGAAAGATTCACATCTACTTGGCTTGAATAGTAACATGGAGTCACTGATTATGTACCCAAGCTTCTCATCACTCCCTCCACCAACATTTCATATCAAATAGCCATATACGTAATATATCGTTTTCCTTCTACTTGCAGAATCGCCTAGCCATCATCTTGTCTTGACCATCCAGCATAATATCACCTCATCGATTCCTAGAGTTGGTTTGCAGGTAATCAAAAAATTCAGAGTTCGTTGGTCCTTATGTCTTGTCTTCATCTATCATTCCTCCATTCAGCTTCTCTCCCCATATTTAAAAAAAAGCATGTTACGAGTCTATGACATTTTCCATATGCTTTTGCTCCTCAATATGTACGAGGAAATACAATAACTGAAAACTGTGTGAGCTCATCTTCTCCTTTCCTAAGTGTAAATATGTATTCCCATATGTCAGTAATCACTTTTATCCTCATTAAGCTATCTCAAGTTGAGTGCTTTATGTGCTATTCATTTAGTTGTTGTTTTCCTATTCAGGTTTGGAGAGCAGAACTAGTGCTTACTGATTTTGTGTTGCATGTGATGTCTACATCATCTGATTTTGATAAAGTTGTTGCATTGGAGCTTGGGGCTGGTACAGGTAAATTTCATCACCTTTAATTGTTTTGTTCTGTTTATAGTATAACCGCTGGTACCTCTACTCATTGCAAACTTCCCCATTCACCGAGCAATGATGCCAAGGTAGGGTACTTGCCTGATAAATGTTACCTAAAAAAGTCCCACATTGGTGGTTAATGTGATGGGTGGACTCCTTATAAGGCTTGGGCAATCCTCATCTCTTAAAGCTAGCTTTTGGGGTGTGAGTTAGGCCTAAGACCTAATTTAACATTGTATCGGAATAGGGCCCATCTCATCCAATGTTGGGACCCCCCAAAAAAAATCAAAAATTGCCCAAAATTGCCAACCAGATGCTAAGCACTGGGCGTGAGGTGGGATGATAAAGCAAAAAGTCCCACATTGGTGATTAATGAGATGGGTGGACTCCTTATAAGGCTTGGACAATCCTCCTCCCTTAGAGCTAGCTTTTGGGGTGTGAGTTAGGCCTTACACCTAATTTAACAACCTAAAACCATAATAAGTAATTAAATTTAAAATGGAAAATACAATAAATTATTAATATTGCTTTTCAAAAACAATAGGACAAAAAAAAAGAAATTTAAATTTTCTGGTCATAGTTTTTTCCTAAACCTTTTTTCTTGAATTAATTTGATGATCAAGAATACTGTTTCAATTTGAAACTTGAGGACAATCGTTCCAGCCTTCTACCCTTCTCCACTCTAAAACCTAGCTTGATGCAACAACCTGGTTTCGAACACGTGGTGTGCAGTGTGCACATTACTATGCCGGACATGTTGTACGCTCTGCCGTTGAACCAAAGCCTTGGGTTTTAGGGGGTACTTTTTTTTCCAAAATTTACAACAATAAAAACTACTACTATGCCTCAGTTCTCAGCTAGTAGAGGTGGGCAATATGTATCTCACTATCCATTCTGTTCCCTAAGGACCCATTTCATCTCTTACCTTGTTTATGTTTCTAATTAATGGACACCTAATCATTTAGTAAGTGCTCCTGTTCATCAAACAGTTATCAACACATTCATGCTTAAATTTCTACTTATTTTTCAGTATGATATACCTCTGATGTGAGTCTTGATAAGAAAAGGATGTGTGGGTTCGGTTGCAGGACCCTGGTGTTAAATCCCAGAGCCTATCAGGTACCTCTTATTGCAAACCGTATTGGGGTCAATAAACGGTATCTTATTGGGTCCATAAGAATTGTGATCAGCTCGGTATCCTTTTGGATTTAGAGTCATTTTTAATTGGCGATACCTGCCCTGCTGCCATCACTAACACTGAATAACTGAAATTTTATTCTTAAGGTTTTCTTTTGCTTGTAGCTGCATCAAAAATGCAGACTGAGCTCAAGTATCTAGATTTATTCAAATTTAAAGCATTAGTATCTACTGTGACAAAATATTCTTTCAATGTTTTTATCAGGGTTAGTTGGTATTTTGCTTGCCCGTGTTGCTAAAACAGTCTTCATAACAGGTATTCAACATTAAAATGCATAAGTTCTAGTTTATTCACCTGATAACCATTTATCAATGTGCTATGGTCTGTAGTGTCATGCACGGCGTGTTTTCTCCAGTCACTCCGTTGATTTTTTTTTCATGCATCTTTTTCAATCGCTTCAGAAGCTTTTCTAAGCATTAATGTCTTTTCCAAGCATATTACTTGGATTCCCATGTATAATTACTTGGGAGATTGTTTACTTTTTTTTTAATCCTAGTTTCTTTGGGTGACTTTACATTTTACTTTTCATCATGAGAGGAAATATTCACTGCTTCATTCAACATATTTTGGAGTTTAAACCGGTCACCATCAGTTTTATGGTGTTTTTTTCTTCGATCCTTAAGTTAAAGCACTAAGGTTGGCATGTTTTTGTCACATTTTCTGTTTAAACCCTAAGTTATATGTGTCAGACCATGGCGACGAAGTACTTAAGAACTGTGAGAAAAATGTGGATCTTAATGCTGAATTATTCCATGGAAAGGCTTCTGTTCATGTACGTGAACTTGATTGGAAAGATTCATGGCCTCCTCAAGAGGCAAATACATCACCATCTAAAGGAAGGTAATTGATTGGTGTGTACTACAAGGGACAGCTAGGATTACATCTCAAAAAAGTTGTTTAACTACCTTTTTCTTACTTTTTGGGGTGGTTCTAGCAATTATAAACATTTGGTAAGCACTAAAGCAGGTCAGCCATATTTGTCCAGGTACAGCTGGACCCAATCAGAAATTGAAGAACTTAAGAAAGCTTCTTTGCTTCTAGCTGCTGATGTCATATACAGTGATGATCTGACTGATGCATTCTTCAGCATCTTGAAGAAATTAATGTCAGACAACCCAGAGAAGGTACCATGAATGAAGCAGGAGTACTCGGCACTTTTATTGGGAGATGGTGGTGTCGGGACTAACTTGCACGTACCTCGAGTAATCCGTCCGGCATTGTCCTACAACCCACAAGCACCACCACATATTATGATATGTTCTCTACTACACTTCACTCTTAAGATTATAACCAAGATTAAGCAGATCTTTGCAGAAAATTGGAATTAAATCAATAGAGATGCGTACTGAAAATGAAAGCACATCATGTTGCTTCAAAAGATGATGAAACCTTCTGACGGGGGAGACATTTTGTGTGCATTAAGACAAGAGTAAAGTACAATCTCACAAAAAAGAAGAAGACAAAAGTAAACTATCCATAGCACCAATTGAGGCAATGGAATCTCGTGTCTTTCCATTTTGTAATACTATATACTCTGCATTTTGGGGTCCTCTGATCTGTATTGTTACTTCTAGCCAGTTACTTGCACAAGAAATTGACGCTTTTTTGGTTTCCATTATTGTGTCTCCAAAACCTTTTAAGCATTATGTTGTTGGCACCTTTAAGAGTGGAAGATCATAAAAGCATATTGGTTGACTGATTGTGTTGTTGGCCTTTACTTCAGGTGCTATACTTGGCTATGGAAAAGCGTTACAATTTCTCCCTTGATGATCTTGATGTTGTTGCCAATGGATATTCACACTTCCGTAGTTACCTGATCACTGAACAAGGTCAGCACGAAGCTGCAAACAGATAAAAAGTTCTTTTCACTTATTATTGGTAATTCATCACTAATATATGCTTATGATATGTTACTATGCAGCAGATGATGCAGGATGTAAGCAGCTCAATAGTGCATCCGAGCCCTTCTTTGTTGGTGAACAGATTGATTTGAGATACATTCCATGTTATGTGCGGAATTACAATAGAGGGAATGATGTCGAACTTTGGAAAATTAAGTTAAATCATAGAGCACTCTTCTGAATTCCGTAAACACCTCTTATTGATAACATTCATCTTCAGTTGCTATGAACTTGAAATTCATATTCATGCTCTATTAGCATCACCTGTCAATTTTGTAAAACAGATTGGTAGACCTGCAAGTGGCTTGTTCATGTTGAGAAAGGGAAAAAAGCACCAAGCAAGCAATTTGCAGGTATAATAAGAATAGTAGTGGTTTCAGAAATATGACTTCTCGACTTTTCCGTAGTAATTTATTATAGAATTTAGATGTTCGAAGACGCGTCACATGCAATATTAGAATCTTTGAATGGTGCTGTTTCTAATAGGGAACCACCTTTATACTTTTGCTGTGCAAAAGCTAGCAAAAAAGTTATCCAGTCCTCACCTTTCCTTTCTGTTGTTGTCTTTACTCACTAAGGGAAGTTTTGTCCTTTTTATTTGAAAGCAGATTTCCGAGCCAATTTGTGTATATCTTGACTATTGTATAAGGTATTAGTTATGTACTTGCCACCGGCACAAGTGCCGAATAAACCTTTCAAACAAGATTTAGGCAAATTAAAATAATCGCCAATTGATTAAGGTGTCCCTTGAGTCACTAAAAGGAAAGTTGAAGTCCAAATTTTCAACTATATACTAAAAAACAAAACAGCTGCATGCAAATACTGGAATTTCTTTTTTAAATAATTGCACTATTATATTCCTACCTAAACTTGTATTGAAAGCTTCTGCTCAACCCCTCCAACACTAGAAAAAGTAATTAAAAGGAAAAGAGAAGTAAAAGAAGAGAACATGTATTGTTCTAATACATGTTTATGATAAAGTTGCTCCTACATTCGTTGAACAACTGGAGCACAAAACT
Organism: Solanum chiquidenum; assembly: GCA_029582725.1. Taxonomy (NCBI): domain Eukaryota; kingdom Viridiplantae; phylum Streptophyta; class Magnoliopsida; order Solanales; family Solanaceae; genus Solanum; species Solanum chiquidenum. Next base: position 14,695 of record JAJOOS010002712.1, read on the forward strand.
CATTAATCTTAACTGCCCTTTTGCCTTTTGTAGTGAGTTCTAGGTTCCCATTTTCCCTACGTAACCAAAAAAAAAACTCATTTTATGTAAAAGATATGTTAGAAATTTTTTGTAAGAAGTCATAATATAGAGTGAGCTCATTTTGGGTTACCAAACAGATCACCGATAGGTAAATGTGGAAGTCGCTGTTGAGGATTAACGCCGTTAAACGTGAAATTTTCATTTTTCTTTTGTAGTTTTCCTTAATGGATTCGCCTTTTCTTTAGAAACAAAAAGCAAAAGAGTATTCTCTCTGTGTACAGAATTTCCATGTCTATTACTCTCTTCTTCTTTTTTCAATTTCTACACAATTCTTCAGAGCTGATCCGATCTAAATTCTCTCCACTTCAGGTATCATCTTCTTAGTAAAATCTCTTCTTCTGTAAATTCTTGCACATATATGGAGTGTTAGTGTTGTTTGCTTCTTCTGTACAATGGGGTGTACGCAATCGAAGATCGAGAATGAAGAAACTGTTACTCGATGCAAAGAGCGAAAGCACTTCATGAAAGAGGCTGTATCTGCCCGCAACGCCTTTGCTGCAGCTCACTCTGCTTATACTATGTCCCTTAAGAACACTGGTGCTGCCCTCAGCGATTACGCTCACGGTGAGGTTCAATTTCCTTCTACTGCCGCCGTCGCCGCCGCCGCTTCCTCCTCTTCTTCTCCCCTCCCCGGTGGTACTCCTCCGCTCTCTTCCGCCCCGATAGACATGCCTCCTCCACCTCCCCTACCGCCCTTTCCCAACACCTCTTTCCCAACTTCTCCTCTACAGCGTGCGGCCACCATGCCCGAAATCTCTATCCCACCGTCCGAACCGAAACGATCCGATATGATTATCGAGGAGGAGAACGAAGATGATATGGAGACCGAAAGCACGCATAATTTAAGGCATCGTAGTAGTAAAAGTAGCGGCGGCGGTGGAATTGGGGGCAGAGGTGCAGCATCTCATCGACAGGGAATCGAGGATGAAGAATTGCCTACGCCTCCTTCTCCACCTCGGGCACTGCCGCAGAATAATCGAACGCCACCTCCCCCACCACCACCAGATAACAAAGGGATGGACTCCATGTCATGGGATTTTTTCTTCCCTTCAATGGAAAATGTACCAGGGCCAACGCTAGCAGAGATGGACGAGAGTAGGATTGAACGACAGGAACTCGAGCGGAGGATGATGGAGGAAAGGGCCAAGAGAACTGAAAACGATGGCCGCGCTGATGAAAGTGAAAGAGTGAGGAAAACTGAGATGCCAGAGGTGGTGGAAACGGTAGAGGAGCCTCCGTCACAGCCACCTCCTCCGCCTCAGGCTGCTGCGAAGGTTGTGAAAAGAGTGAAAAATGTTGTTCCAGGAGAGAGTAAAATGAAAGGAGGCCAATTTAACCTTCTTCAGATATTCTCTGAGCTGGATGATTGTTTCCTTAAGGCGTCCGAGAGTGCTCACGAAGTATCTAAGATGCTTGAGGCAAATCGATTGCATTATCACTCAAATTTTGCGGATAATAGAGGTACATTCAAGATCTCTCTAAGAAATATTCAGTTTAATTAGTGGTTTCTTTTTATGCAGGATTATCTTCATTGTTATTCAAATGTTTCCAAAGTTGCAAGCCTTGATCAAATTGTGGTTAATTTATGGGATATTTTTAGTGTGATTTTAAACACAAATTTGATGTTTTACTTTCTCAATGATTGTCAACACACAATTGGGTATGCTGTTGTTATATTTCTGTAATTTTTGCTTCTCAGGACACATTGATCATTCTGCAAGGGTCATGCGCGTCATAACATGGAATAGGTCCTTCAGAGGTTTGCCAAATGCCGATGATGAGTTGGATGACTTTGATTCAGAAGAACATGAAACTCATGCAACTGTGTTAGACAAGATGCTTGCCTGGGAGAAAAAACTGTATGATGAAGTGAAGGTGTGTTTATTTATCACTTTCTTGTTTGCAATGTCTGAATACATTGTATCCTCGTTTTTTCCCTCCCAGCTCCAGGTGGCTTCATCTATGAGATTTTAGGAGTATTTTTCTGAATGTTTCATGTCGGAGTCTATACACACTTGTAAAGCACCTCAAGATGATAATTTAACTAAAAAGGCCACTGACTCTAGATATAGGTCAACATTTCAAAGAATCTTAAACTTCTTATAATGTGTCGCATCAATATTGGGATATATGTGTTACACCATGGTGTTGATAAGTGCTAAATGAAGCATCTGTGTGGCATGGAGTTCCTGCTAAGCTAAGGTGTCCTAATAGAAGATCTGAAGAAGCAGCTCCACTCAAATATATTCTTAGCTGTTATATTGAGGTTGAGCATGCCTGGTCATCATGATGCTTTGGCCTCTGGTAATGATACGCAATATAAAGCACTTAGAGTTATTTCCTAAAGCTGCTATCCTGTTTTTGGTTGATACTGTATAGAGTTCTTTATATCTGGGTATCCAAGAGCATAGAGTTTATGTTGTGGGGGTGGGGGTGGGATTGGGGGTGGGATTGGGGGATTAAAGTGGGAGAGTGGGCCAAATGTAGGCTGGACAGATGGTTAAGTTAATAAACGGGCAATGACCCAACCATCCCAAAGTTTGCTTGGGGTAATATGGGCTAAACAATGGTTATAGTCCAATCCAGCTAACCTAAAACATCTTTTCAATTAATTTTTTTTCTTCAATGATCTCATTGTCCATTTCCCCCCTCTTTCCTATTTAAGAGTTCTCCCCCATAACGGCATATAATCTCTCTAGATAGCCAATGTGAACAATTCAATCAACTTGTGTATGAAGCATATTGGAAGTCTTGTAAGTTGTAACTGTATGAGGAATTTTTTTTCAAGTAGTGTAACAAATTGTTAGATATTATTGGCTTGATTGGGTTTGGGTGAGTGCCTTAAAGCGAAACACATGCAGAAATCTTATATGTATTTGTACTTTGAAAAAATGATGTAAGATATCCAAATAAACATTGTCATACCAGCAATATTGTGCTTTCAGAAGTTGTCCTGAATTGAGGAATGTTCTCAACAGTTTCAGTAGTTTTCCTTTACAGATTCAATTGCTCTAAGACTTACGTAATCGTAGTAAAATGCAATAACCATAAAGTTTTCTAGACTCTCGTTAAATTTCTAAGTATTGATCTTAAGATAATCAAAGCTTAACCTTACAGTTCAGACCAAAGTTATTAATATAAACAAACTAGAATCTTTAAAAAGAAAACTGTGCTTCTAATACAACACAGATTGAATTCCAACTGCAGGGTATCCTACTTTAACTATATATAGACACTAATCTTAAGCGGCTGCTCCTTTAACCAGTCAAAAACCTAATTGGCAGTGCAATTCAATTGTTGAAGAAGAAGAGTTGAGTTCTGCTACCAAACTTTTTAAAGAAAATGGACCAGGATTTTCATTTAGCTGATGAAGTGAGGCAAGCATAGGAGCCATCAGAGGAGTTTGAGAAGAGAGATACGAGACTGGATTAGAAAGCATTGGCTGTGGTCTGAAGAATGACGGGAAGAACTGATGGAGAGAAAATTGGAGAAAATGGCCAAAAGCCCCCCTCAACCTATGTTCGGATTCTCAACTACACACTTCAATTTCACGGGGGTCCTATCACCCCCTTGAAGTGTTTAAAACTGAAATTATTACACCCTTAAAAATCCATAATCACATCTATACTGACCTGTGAATTTCACACGTTTGACACGTGGCCATTAAATTATTTTTTTCAACTTCTTTAATAATTCTTTATTATTTTCAACATATATCCTCACCATACCAATTTTCACCATTATTGTAAAACCCAAATATCTTTGGAGTTGCACTTGTGAGGAAGAGAGGTGAATAATGATGGTAGGGCTTATTGAGGAGCTTTTCTCGTCGGAGGATCTGGAAAACAAAGGCAAAAAGTGAGGGGATGAACAGAGAAAGTGATGTCGCCATTAATGGAGGTCATCGGAGACAAGCACTATTCTCTTAGGGAAGATGAAGAGGAGGCAATGATGAGCTTCACGTCATTGTTGTTGTCGATGCCGGTGACAATTTTGAAGAGGAAATGGTTGATTCACCGGCGATTGAACAATTAATAAAATTAAAAATATGCTGATTTTGAGATGTAGTTGATTGATTGAGATTTGAGATTGATAATTAAAGGGTCTATTAGTAAGAAAATACTTCTTTCTTTTTGGGGGTTCAAATGAATTTGATTTAAATTCAGATCGATTTTTTCCAAATCAGATTCAAAGCCTTTTTGGGTGATATAAATATATACTCCATATCAATTATCAGTAGTTTATTAGATTGATTTTGCAAAATGTTTAACAGAGAGTTTAAAAACTTATTTGGAATTAAGAATGGTGAATTTGGTGGAGATAGAGATGGCAGTAATGGCTTAAAGATAGTGATTTGGTATATGTTGTTGTGGAGAAGAAACAAAATAAATTAAAATAATAATAATTAAAAATACATATTTATGAAAAAAGATATTAAAAGATTTTTAATATTTACTTTTGGTGCTCACTCTTTCAAAGAGAGTGAGATACACTCACCTTGCCAGCTATGCATTTAGGGTGGTAATAATTTCAGTTTTAAATACTCTAGGGGGGTGAAAGGACCCAGTGAATTGAAGTGTGTAGTTGAGAATTTGAATATAGGTTAAGGGGACATTTGACCATTTTCTCGAGTAAATTGGGTCTGGTTGGTTGGTTAACCCATAGGGTTTTAATCCTTGGTTTACATTGGTTAAGCCATTAAAACCAATAGTTTGATGGTCATTTTGAGTTCACTTATTTTGATCCTTCGACTCATAGTTTCTCGCCCAATCCGCCCTATTTTGGAAGGTTACAAAATTATGGGCTAGAATAGCATCCTCTAGAGTTGACAAAGTTTTCTTTATGGTACCCTTCCCATTCCGGATAAGTTCAGAATTATGGCTAGAATAACAACCACTAGAGTTAACAAAGGCTTCTATTTGTTACCCTTCTCCTTCCAGATAAGTTCAAATCTGGAATTAGTTAGCATATGCAGTGAACAAGTGAAACAATTATATATTGCTCATCCCATCTACTACAGCAATAAGGCATAGAATAATAATGCTCTGTTGTGAAAGGCGATCGCCTCGTCGCCAATGGCGAGAGGCGAGGCGACCCTTCATCGCCTTTTAGCTTTGTGGTGAGGCGATCTTCAAAAGGCGATGCCATGACGACAAAGGCGAGAGGCGACAATTGCGACAAAGGCATCGCCTTTTGTATTTTCTTTTTAAAAAAAGGCAACCAATTTAGGGTTTTAAAAGTTAAAAGGTAATTTTAGGGTTTTCTTTCCAAATTCGCACAGTTGTACTCTTAGACTACGACTGCGACTCCAACTAGTCGTCTCGACTAGACTTCTCCAGCAACTCCAGCGACCAGCCAGACTATTCCGGCGACTCCAAAGTCCAACCAATACATACTCTTCTTTTCTTCTTCTTCTTCTTCTTATAATTTCTTCTTCTTTTCTTCTACTTCTTCCTTAAATTTCTTCTTCCTCTGTTTCTTTTTCCTTCTTATTCTTCAAACTTCAGAGTTTCTTCTACCTCTGTTTTTTCTCTCATTGTTTTGGCTTTTGTTATGTTCTTTTCTCATTCAAGTTCTAGACTTTTGGTATGTACAATCTATTTTCAGTTTTCGAATTGAAATACCTGCTAATATGTTATTGCTATTGAGATTTTGATTATTTATGTTTTCAATTAAATATTTTAATTTTTGGTATTAATTGGCGCTGCACTTCAAAAAGGTGAGCGCCTCGCCTGTGGCGAGGCGGACACGTGTCGCCTTTCGCCGTCCAAAACACCGGCTTTCTCTCTCCAGCAGAAATTTCTATGTTTGCATCTGTTTTACCAAGTAATCCAACAAACCCTGCAAAAGGTGATGTTTATTTATTATTGCACTTTCTTTTAAATATTTCTCAAAATATCTCTCGAGTTTCTTGGTTGGTAATGTGGAGACTGGAGATGTAGGAAATGAAGGAAGAAACTTCCAACAGTTGTCATGGTTTCACTGTTGAAAGTTTCTTTGCGAGGTGCAATTTTTCTGAGAACAAGTTTTGAATTAGTCACTAATCTTTTCGGGGTTTTTGCGAACTTGGCCTTTACTCATAGATGTTGAATGAGTATGATAGGCTTTGAATGAATGTCAAAGACGATGTTGTAAAGAATAATTCTCCTTTAACTGTCTTCTCAACAAATTGTCGTTCTCTGAACTAGTTTCTTCTCAACAAATTATCTTTATCAACTGTCACTTTGGAATTCTAGAACCTGAATCATCTTTGGTTTCTGTCAAGTACCCTAGTAGAAGCCCCTTCGGATTTGGATAATGTCCTCTGGTGCTGTGTGTTTACTTATGTTAACAACTCAGTCATCAAGGACATATTCCCTTATTTGTCGTGATCCTGTTTCTGTTTTGGAACTATTCTTTTGGTTTTGTGGAAGTTAGTGAAATCAAGTTTACTTATGGCATTTAAAATTATATTATGAAGTTGTCAAAGGAAATTATATAATGCTATTGGTTTTGAACTCTACTATCTGATGTGCATGTTTCTCATTGATTTCTGGTGATCCTTCCACAGGCAGGAGAACAAATGAAACTTGAATATCAGAGAAAGGTCGCTTCATTGAATAAGCTCAAGAAACGTGGTACAAATACGGAAAGCTTGGAGAGAGTGAAAGCTACAGTAAGTCATCTACACACAAGATACATTGTGGACATGCAGTCGATGGATTCTACTGTTTCAGAGATAAATCGGTTACGTGATGAGCAACTTTATCCAAAATTGGTTGATCTGGTTAATGGGTAAGTCTTTTAGATGTGTGCATAGGCAAAGCCATATTGAAATCTGTTGTTCTTTTGATGGAACGCCGCCTATTTGACAATCTGTTTCCTAAAGCAAAATTTTCTTCCATTGAACTTTCTCTATTTTAAAAAAAAAAAAAAAAACTCTTTCATCTGAGCTGATTAGGCTGACTGGCTAGTTCTGAGTCAAGGTCTATTATCCCTTACCATGTCAGTATGTCCCCAAACAATTGTAATTTGTGTCGATAAAAATGAGACGGTTGTTGCAGCTGTTCTTTTTAAATGTTGGTTCAGTTCTCCACCTTGGCCACTCAAAATTGTCAACTCAGAAATATTAATCCGTAGGTTTTGTCCTGAAAATTTTTGTTGTCAATTGCAGGATGGCTATAATGTGGGAGACCATGAAAGGATATCATGTAAGTCAGTCTAAAATTGTGCAAGCGCTGAAGTCTTTGGATATATCTCAATCCCCTAAAGAAACAACTGAGCACCATCATGAACGAACTTTGCAGTTGTATGTTGTTGTCCAAGAGTGGCATTCACAGTTTGACAAACTGGTTATCTACCAAAAACAGTATATCAAAGGTCTTAACAGTTGGTTAAAGCTAAATCTCATCCCTATAGACACAAATCTGAAAGAAAAGGTTTCGTCGCCACAAAGACCCCAAAATCCGCCAATTTTGGCACTTATACATGCCTGGCATGATTATCTTGAGAAGCTTCCTGATGAGTTGGCTAGAACTGCTATTTATAACTTTTCAGCTGTCATAAATACTATCTTTGAATACCAAAAGGAGGAGATGAAGCTGAGGGACAGGTGTGAGGATACTCGGAGAGAGCTCAACAAGAAGACTAGGCAATATGAGGATTGGTATCACAAGCATATGCAGCGTAGAACCCCAGATGAAATGGATCCAGAATCAGCGCAGGAAGATACTCTTGTGGTTGATCGGCAGCTACAATTAGAGGCGCTGAGGAAGAGGCTTGAGGACGAGGAGGACTCATACCAGAGGCAATGTCTTCAGGTGAGAGATAAGTCTTTGACAAGCCTGAGAAGCCGCTTGCCTGAGCTTTTTGGGGCAATGTCAGAATTTTCTCTTGCCTGTGCGGATATGTACAGAGACTTGAGGTCTATCGCAAAGCATCGTAATAGAAATGGCAACACATGATTTTGATGATACTGTATACAAGTTGTAGTATAAACCGTGTACTCGTTTGGATTGCCCTTTGGTTGATAGTTTATTTCATTGCTTGTACTGTTCTCATATATGGATCAAAGAAGATTTGAGTTTACGGCAGAATTTGTCAAGAACCCAGTAAGTTCAGAATTATGTGCCCTCCGTAGACACAGCTGTGCCAATTCAAGTCTACCAAGAACTTGAAAGAGCAACAGGAACTTCACCATTCTCGTTTATGAATGACTTTGGCCTAAAATATTCTTGTTATAGATCATCTCAAAGTATGTGCAAGTTATAGAAATTAGAGGTCCAAATAAATGCTTGAGAATTTTGATTAGGTAATGTAAAATTACAGAGATTTCTAATTAAGGAAACTTTATCTTCTTGCCTCTCGCTTTGAGGTAGATGCAGGCTGATTTGATTTAATCATGGCTTATTGTTTTTTTTTTTATAACCGAGAAATTCGTCTGGGACCTGCTCTTTGGACCAATCACAACCTTCTAAACTCGGTGGATAATGGGCCCGCCCCTCTACCCTTCTCCACTTAAATACCGAGTTTCGCTTTGCATGATGTGGGGCTTGAACCTGTGACCTAAGCCACAAATCCTCCACCTTTTGCCACTTGAGCTAGGCCTTGGGAGCATGGTTTATTGGCTTTGAAGGCTGGATTTTGCCAGTTTTGTGTAGAGCTGTCAAAATGGGCTGACTCAACCCAACCCTAACGGGCTAGAGAGTTGAATGGGTTGGGGCGGGCCGGCCCTTTTAATTAAAGGGCCTATAAAATAGCAGTCTAACCCAGCCCTAAGCGGGCCATGGGTTGGGACGGGTTGACCCTTCAACCAAAAAACAGACAACATTTTCCTCTTAGAAAGAATACGAATGTTGATGAATTACACATCATTCAGTGAATATTTACAAAACAAATACATAATATCCAAGATACAACATTCATAAGTTTCATCCGAGCAAAAAACATTACATGATCACTATTTTCATAAACAAGACAATAAAAGAGAAGTGAAAAATTAGGCATAAAAATAAAAGTAAAAAAGGTCAAATATTCATAATTATAATGGAGTAATGAACTTGGGCTAATAAGAAAATTTAGTGGGCTAATGACCATAAAATGTAAAAGATATGTAAAAAATATAGTCTTGATTTTATATTAATATTTTAAAAATATTTATTGACAAAATCTTAACAAATAAAACACTACTTAAAATATATATAATAAATATTTTTAAAATGCACAGCCCGCGGGCTGATCTCTGAGGTTTGCGGGTTGGGCCTACGAGGCTAGCGGGCCAAATGAGGCTGGACTAAAAAGTCTTGTTCTTAAATGAGCTGAAAAAATGGAGTTCAACTCCATTTAATTCAAGGGTTGGATTAGATCGGCCTAGCGAGTCAAGCCCATTTTGACGGCTCTAGTTTTGTGCCACAAATGATGGATGGTCTTGATGTTGAGTTTGAGTTGCAAAAAGGAAAAAAGAAAATGTGAAAGCAACTTTAGACATCAGATTGTATTGCGCAAAGTTTGTTTTAATTGTTTATATCGTTAAATCCATCATTTGTAATGACAAAAGTTTCATTATATGTAAAACGAACTATTTGGTATAGGATCATATCGCTATCTTATTTATTTCTCATTTTTTACTTTACTTTATTTAATTATTTTATTTTATTATTTCTCCTACCCTTTTATAATAGCTGATAGTTGTATCCGACTAACCCATATTTATGTTTCTTATTTTTTAAAAGGTAATTTTAAAACATGTAAATCTTTCCATATTTCATAAATTTGCGTGATCAGCGCAAGTTAATTTCAACTGGCATACATCATTAAACCACCACGCAACAGCCAACATGAGTTGGGTAAAATACTAACTTGTTTTATACAAGACTCCTCGTCCTCCTTATATCTCCGGTTCTAATTCTCTCCTTGAACTCCTAAAACCCCTCATCAATGGCTTCATCTAAATTCTCCGATCAACCCCCTCCCCTCTACGATCCCCTCCCCTCTTATCCACCCCAACCACACCAACAACCCCAATACATTATCGTTCTACCTCAATACTACCGTACCCCTCGACAATTCCTCCGGCGACCTACCCGTCGCTACGTTTATTGCGCCGCCGTGTTCATCCTCCTCTCCGCCGCACTTTTCTTTCTATGGCCCTCTGATCCGGAACTCTCCATTGCCCGGCTCAAGCTCCGGCACCTTAAAGTCCATTCATTCCCCAAAATTGCAATCGACGTTACCCTGGATGTCACTGCTAAGATTCGTAATAAGGACTTTTATTCCGTCAATTTCCGTTATGTAGTGATTTCTATAGGGTATAGGGGTAAGCAGCTCGGGCACGTTATATCTGATTATGGTCGTATTAAGGCTAGGGCATCTTCCTATGTCAACGCTACGCTTGAGCTAACCGATATTAGCATTTTCTCTGATTTAATTCCATTGATTGAGGATTTGGCTAGGGGCTCTATTACTTTTGATACTGTTACTCAGATTGGTGGTGAGCTTGGCTTGGTCCTCTTTGATATTCCCATAAAGGTATATTCTTTCAACTCTACTATTGCCATTGCATAACTTAATTGATATCTGTTTCCAGCATTTTTTCGGATTGGATATTAGTTTAGCTACTGTGTAAACTTGCTTGATAAATGATATACCCGAAGCACCCAAGGATGTGGCTTAGTAGTCAATGAAGTGGGCTAAAGAATCATGAGGTCTCAAGTTTAAATTCCAACAGTGATAAAAGCACTAGGTGATTTTTCCATCTGTCCTAGCCTTGTGGTGGGAGGTGGCACGTATCCCTGGAATCAGTCGGGGTGCATGCTAACTGGCCTGGATACCACGTATATCAAAAGAAAAAATTAGACAGAGTTAGCGAGGAGAAAATGTCTTTTGGGTTAACGGGATTGGAAGTTCATTATGTGTAAGATATAATGGGTAAAGAAAAAGACAGGGAATAAACTTTAGTGAGTAATTTACATCGGGGAACTATGTCAATACATGATTTTGTTTCCGTGTGTTGGGATATCTGAGGTATTTCTTGAGAATGGCACTCTTCAGTATGATAAATGCTTACTTTGTCTTCTAAAAGATCCCTTGTTCCTGTATACTCTCTTTGTCCCAAAATGTTCTTTATCCCATGCTGTTGTCTAATTTTATTATAAGAAAAGCTTTTGCATATGTAAGTACCATTAAAAAAAAGTTTCAAGAGCCTCATTTAACTTTTTCTCCATACAAGTTCATCTTTTCTGAAATTTTTCAACAAAAACCATGATTCACCCTTATGTGTTTCTCAACTAATACCAAAATTCTCATATTTTTAACCCTTCTCCTAATAGTCATGCATAATAGAAGTGAACAACCTTGTTGCACCAGAAGAAGTGATTTGATATTGATTATTGACATTACATGGTAGCACAGTTGATCATTTCCTTGTATGATGTATTAATTTTTAAGATTTCTCATTTCCCATGATTAATGGTGTTATTGTTTTGAGATACTGTAGTGAACCCACATGTTATCATTGTCTACTTGATGTCAACTAAGAAAATAGCTTTATCAGGATGATAAACTATGCTATTGACTGTAGAAGTACTAGGTACAAGAGAATGGTCTTAAGATTTATTTCTTCTATGGATCTGAATCTATCAGTCTTAATGGTTGTATCATGTCGGTATTCTGTATCTTCTTCGCTGCTGTTGGCTCGATTTCTCTTTCAAATATCTCATCTTGAACGATGAACTCTATCTTGATCACAAGTTAATTGATCTTTAAAATATTCTATTTTTAACGGGCTTTCTGCTCTTTAAGGTATTTAAGGGGGTAGTTTTATCTTTAATGATAAACTCTATCTAGAAGACCAGTTAATTGATGATCTTGAAAACTCCGTCTCTGACTGGCCTTCTGCTTTTTAGTGTGAGCAAGGGGAATTTCCTTCATTTCATTTCTCAGCAGTACTAATCTAGTCCAAGCATACAAGTACTTAATAGAATTGAAGAATTAATGGGCTTCTCCGCATTCTTTCAATGCTAACAGTCGTGTAAGTTATCAGGAAAGGGGTAAAAAAAGGTTATCTAGATGTTGGCTAATCTGAAGCTCCTAAACCTATTGACTCTGCATTATTCTGAGCTCTTAAAACTCTTTTTCTGGAGATACTCTTCTGTTGGAACTCAAGTTTCCATAGCACCCTTACTCCTAAAAGCAATATTTATGTGTTGGGAAGTCGGACACGGTCACGCCAGAAAGTGCATGTGTTGATATTGTTTGTTGAGATATTCTGGTCTGTGAATCAGAAAAAGATTTTTATATATTTTCTTTGTGTTCTTTCAGGGAAAAGTGGTGTGTGAAATTGTTGTGGACACACGCAATGAAACGATTTCTCATCAGAACTGCTACCCCGAGGTATGATACTGTATCCTAATGTCTACCTGGTATTTGTTTTGTCAAAGATCAATCAATATAGGAGAATTACTGTTAAGCTTTTAGCTACTTCCAAGAAGTTTCTGCTCAAGTACTCTTTGTCTATCTTATAAAACCCCACATTGTTATGTGAAAGCCAAAAGTACAATAGTTGTTGCTCATGTACCATCATAATTATAATGTAATTACCCGGAAATAAACATTGTTGTCTTTTGCTAACAGTGACTCGGTTTGTGATGGAATTGTGAATTAATGGAAATGGATAAGAGGGCAAGTATCCAAACTCAGCTCGATGCCTTGTAAATGCTTTATGGTCTTTATGGAATTGGTGTGCATTTGATTACGTTTCAAAGGTTTCGATTATCCCAAGTTTTAGTAAACTGCATATTGGGCTCCCCATTAATGTAATTATCAAGGCTTTTCGTGTTTGTGGGGAACAACATTCACACGTCTGACGTGTTCTTTCTGTAATATTAGTAGCATGTACCATTTGTTCTAGGAAAACCATGCCAATATAACGACATAATACTCCCTGTGTCTCAAATTATTTGTCCTACTTTCTAAAAGTAATCGTCTTAAATTATCATTGTAGTAGTTCAAGATAATTTATTATGTTTTGATGTTATGATTGTTCAATTAGGATAAAATAGTTAAACTTCCTCCTAATTAAGGTTTATTAAGGTACATTTTTTTTAAAATCACGATAGATAATTTGAGGGGAGTACACTCTGCTTTGAGGGTACCGATGCAATACGATGAGCATGACATTGCCCCTACCTTCTTAAATCCCTTTACAATATTCCATGAGGCCCCTCTCCTATTGAGATGATTCTATGTTAGGCAAGTGGTACACAAACATTAACTCACATGTCCTAAATGAAAATCTTGCAACATCTCTAAGAGCTTATTTTTCTGATATATCTTCAATTCAATAAATAAATTACAAAAAGTTAAAAAGAGTGTCTGATTAATTTTTTAAAAAGTTCAATTCAATGAAATCCAAAACGAAAAATTACAAGGATAGTTTTAATTTGTACAGCGAAATTGTGATAGAACCTTGGTGACAGAAGTAGCCCAAGTAATTAGGCTTTGTGTCTGAGTCGAGCAACCCATTTATAATCGTCACGATGATGCCGGCATCTAAATGAACCTGGATGGATTGTGGGGGAACAAACACATTGAAACTTCCTCGTTCCAGCACCATCAGCTCCTCTTATGCTTACCTGCAGGAGCGGATACACATTATGTGTAATAAAAAATAAGATATGAAATCAAAAAATTTAAATCTTGGATACCTGTGCCTGCACAACAGGAAGGTATCGTCCTCGACCTCCTCTTTTGTCAAGGTTACCAACTTCTGAGTAGCACATCTTGTATATGATGAAATAGTGGAGAATAATTCACCAGCACCAACAATATATAACCATGTTATAAGTATCGAGAAGAAAAGTAGAAAAGTGGAAACGTATAACTAAAAAAAGAAGCTTTAGATTGAATATTCATAGTTTTCACAGATTAAGGAATTTATTTCGTGAAGCTTGATGTATTCTTTGCTTGATTAGAAACTCTCCAAATTTGGAAGAAATTGAAATTGAGGTTTAGAATAACTATCTTGACTTGAGTTTATATGTTATAATTTTAATGTTTTCTTCCAGCTGCTCAACAATTTGGAACATAAAGTTGAATTAGCTTAGGAAAGTTGAGCAGAAAGAAATTAGTGGTGGGGGGGGAATTTCAGTAGTTCACCAATGCAAAATGATGAGCACAACGTTATTGTCCCTACTTTTGTAAAATTTTGTGAGGCCCGTCTCTTATTTGAGAGGTTGTACGTTAGACAAGCGGTACACTGAACACTAAACACTAAATTCACATATCACAACAATAATAATTGCAAATCTCTTTTTGTAACTAAACACTCGTAACATTTTCACATAAATTGGGACATAGTAAATATTTGAGACATACGAACAAGATCATCTACGTCTTATTAAAAAACGAAAAATTACAAATGACGACAATTCGAATTTGTCATAGAGCCTTGGCGACAGAAGCACCAAAATGATTCTGCTTATTTCCTAGTGGAACAACCCATTTATAATCAGCATGATGATGCCTGCACCTAAACGATCCTGGATGGATTGTTGGTGAACAAATACACTGCTTCGCCATTCCAGCACCAGCAACTACTCCTCTGCTTCCAGTTGATTCCTGTAGAGTAACCTGTTCCCTTGCAATATGAACATATCGTTCTCTTTTGTCAATCCAATAAGGAATCCCTGAGTAGCACATCTTCTATTCGATGACTGACATTTAACTATAACGTAACGAATATATAACTACAGAGTATCGAAAAAGGAAAAGCAAGGATGACAAGAAAAGTAGAAAAAAAGTGGAAACGTATATTACTAAAAAAAATTATTTAGTTAAAAGAAGCTTTAGATTGATTCCTATTTATTATCACGGATAAGGACTGGGGCGGTTAGCTTTTTTCTCTTTAGCTTTTGCAAGTGGGAAATATGGTTTTGTTTTTTGTTAGCTACACTATGGAAATGGAATCATCAAGTGCCTTTTTTTCTGTTAAGAAGACTTATCTGTTTGGAGTACACTTGGCTTGGTTTCGATTGTTTGGGACTGAAAATCTTTAGTGACGCGGCAGCCGGAGATTCCAACCACTTGTTTTATATTCGTTTGTCCTCTGTTAATAGTAACTTTGTCCCGTCGGGGACGATCTAGAGGGTAGTCACGTGCTTATCCGATCCTTGATAAAACATTACGGGGTTGTTTGGTACAAAAATTAATAATACAGGGATTAAGATTAGTAATGCAGAGTTTATTTTATCAAGGATTTGGTTCATTGTTTCCCAACTCATCTTATGTTTGGATTAAAACTCTATAAAAAAACTTCTTAACAATTATACCCTTAAATTATGAGTATTTAATTGGGTTGAGGTAGATAATTATCGGACAATATTATTTTTTTATGGTCTTCTAACTAGTTATGAGAAGAACAATTTTGTTGTCATGATTGCTATTTTTTCACTTGAATTGTCTGAGGATAAATAATTATCATCTTAATAAATTGATCACTAACAAAATGTCATTTTTAAATTTTAAAAAAATAAATCATCTACTTTTAAAATAAAGAAGACAATCAACAATGGTAAAATTGAATAAACCATCTACATTTACACATAAAAATTGCAAGTTGTAATTTTAATATGTATATGATTTTTTAAATTGTTCAAAATACAAATAATTAAAAAACGACACAAATATATATACAATACATTCAATTAACATCACAAACGTCATATACAAATAAATAACTCACATTTCAAATTTGTATTGATTTGTATTTGATTTATTTAGGAACAAACAACTCTCTCTAAATAATTTGTAAGCTAATTTATTTAAATTTCAATTAAGATCACAAACGTCATATACAAATAAACAGCTCACATTTCAAATTTGTATTTGATTTATTTAGGAACAAACAATTCTCTCTAAATAATTTGTAAGCTAATTTATTTAAATAAATTTACTAGTACAAATATAAATCATAAAATCAAGAAAATAAATAAAATGATTTGAGGGATATTTTTGTATTTACATAGACTTATCCCATGATATTATATCCTATGTATTACTAACACCTCAAAATGGAAGGTATTAGTAATACATTCTATAATACCATGTAGGAGGTATAACTAATCCATGGATTATAACTTATACATAGGCTCAAATTTCTACCAAATATAGTACTAAATAATACCTTACATAATACATAGACTATTTCTTCTAATGCGGCCTACCAAACGATCCCTACCTGGTATATAATTTAAAAAATACTTATGTAAATGTTAAACATTCTAATTATAATAATAGATGTTGAATCGAGCAAATCGATTCAAACAGAGGGAGTAACATACATACAATCGATAGGGTTGATTAGTTTAGAATTTGATACAAGTTTGTGTTGAGACATAAAAAATTTGAAGTAATTTATTTAGTCTTTTTCAACGTGTCAAAAAAACGACATAAATTAGTTCATTGTAGATTGTTTAAATTTGGATGGATATATTTAAGCACTTTTTAATGAGAAGTATCTATTTGAAATCGATTTAAATGGATGATAAATTTATTCTTTTTTTATAGTTGGAAAAAGAAAATTAGAGTCAATCCACCGGTACAGTAAAAAATTTGGTGATCTATTGAAATTTTGTAGTCAATTAGTTCTGATGATTCGTCAAAGTTATGGTCAAAATTTTGATGATCCATTAAAATTTTGAAGTCAATTAATTTTGATGATTCGTCAAAGTTGTGGTCAAATTTTTGGTGATCCATTAAAATTTTGTAGTTGATTACTTCTGATGATTCGTCAAAGTTATGGTCAAATTTTTGATGATTCATAAAAAAATTGTAGTCAACTAATTCTGATAGATTCATTAAAGTTCTGATAAAAATTATGGCAATCTATCAAAATTTGACCATAAACCCTAGTGATCTGCTAAAATATATTTTGCCCATCAATTTGAAATCATCAGAATTTGTGGTCAAATTCTGGCAAGTCATATAGATTTTTAAAAAAATGATAATTTTTAGTTTAAGACAAGTTTTATCTATCAATTTAATTTTTTTGCGTTCGTTAAAATTTTACTACCTAATACTAACCAGTAACCACAAATCTAATTAGTAATTACTACTGAAAGATGCTATATATGCAAATCTTACCGTGGCCCATATGCTGATAACAGGCCTCAATACAGGTAAGTTGGAGAAAGCCTATTAAATTAATTTGGGTCCACCTCTCACCAGCCCACATAAAATTCTTTTCCTACCGTTATGTCTACTTTGATTTGGTGCATTCTGCTCTCTGCAATGGACCACGTCCGCTGGCCTATTCAATTTTCAATTATTGTGTTATTTTTGAATTTTTAATGTATTGGATTATTTGTATTAGAGTCCGAACAACTTAGAAGATTTATTCTGAATTCAACCCATTTAATAGTAAAAGAAAAAATTAATTTCAAGAGCTTACATTAGAAGATAATAGTAGCAAGATACAAATACTCTTTCTCTCGAATATTTTAGCAGCATTAAGCATAAGAATCAACTTGAGCTAAATGAAGTGATATAAATCGTGAAAATTCATTGAGGCAACTAGATAACTTTAATTATTAATATATTTATGAGCTCAAGTGAAATGGGAAAATATGAAAGCTATTTTTTATATTAAAATAAAAATAAAAATTAGACCGAGACATAATTATTGATATTGTTAGGAGCATAAACATTAGTTAGAATAATATCCAACGTTCTGGTGAAGATTAAGGTGCACAATTTGAGTTGTCTAAATTAAAGGCCATGTGATCTGATCAAATGATGCCAAACATCTCAATTAATTGCATGATATCTACATGATTAACGATAATAGATCTATTAAAACTCAACAACTTCAAAATAATCATCAGTTTATTACAGCTGATTTAAAAAATAATTACTCCTAAGGTATCGTTTGGTATGCAGGACTAAGTGGATTATCCGCTCATCTTGATATAAAATTTAATCTTATGTTTGGTTAAGGATATTAGTAACCACGAGAAAATTTATATTGACAATTATGATATTGTTTTTCTTATATAGAAAATTGGTAAAGTTTGATTATATTTTCAGAATAATCTTATTTTGAACCAAACGAACCTAGCACAACCTACCGAAATGACTATATTACCCCTGAACATGTCACGTGCCATTTTCTGAGTTGGACCATTTTATACAACTATACAGTTGGACCGTAGAGATGCATCGTTTTCCTCTTATAAATAGTCCACTTTGTATCCCCACCTTGCATTTACCTTCTTTTATAAGCCATAAAAAACGCTTACTCACTCACAACTCATA
>JAJOOS010002713.1:0-21713 GCA_029582725.1 Solanum chiquidenum
CTTGTCCAGAAAGGTTTCGCTGAAACAATCCCAAGTAATAGGAGCTGCATCTGTACCCCTGTTCTCCTTCCACTGAGTATACCAGATATGAGCCACATTCTTAAGTTGGTAAGATGCTAACTCAACCCGATCATTCCCAGTGACCTGCATCACTTCAAAGATCTTCATCTCATCCAAGAAATTCTGGGGATCTTCACCAGTCTGCGATCCTAAGAACTCAGGCGGATTCATCCTAACAAAGTCATGAACCCTCGCTGCTGCTGATCCACCATTTGCATTCACAGGAGCTTGAACCCGCTGATTGTTCTGGTTAGCGACACTCTGAGCCAACATCTGAATGGCATTCCTGAATTCAGCATTTGAGACTTCCTGATCTGGAACTGGAGGAGCTGCATTTGCGTTCTTGACATTAGCTCTACGAGGAGGCAAGATCACTGAAACGTAAAACGTGTAGTTAGAATATAATTTAGATCATACCTTACGCACGATAAGAGTAAAAAGAAAATGAAGATTTCCTAAAACACTTTGTCGTCTCCTTCTCATTAGATGTGGTGTGCACTACACACTCATGAAAAAGACTCTACCTAGTGTGGCTTTTCAGACATCATAGGACAGTTAAACCTAGTGCTCTGATACCAAGCTTGTGACGCCCCGAGACTACCTCCGAGAGGCAGACACAGGACCTAGGACCCCAAGTGATCCCAAGCTAACCCTGCTTGCATGATCATGAGCATACTAAAGATAATAAATTGATGCGAAAGCTAAATCATAATTAAAATGAAAAGATGGGGAAATACCCATATACTATAACTGAGATGAATGAAAACTGGTGAGTTTAATACAAAGAAAATATTAACTCAATACTAAGCTTAATCTAACTATGTCTGAAATAAGCCTCTAAACTTACTAGAAATGTTGGGACATGCCCCAACTAGATCTAGCAAAACTGAAACTAAAAGACTGAAAGCGATAAAGATAAACATGTCACTAGTCCTCGAAGAATGAGGACTCATCACTGATGCTGCTGAACTGACGATCGGGAATCGATCTAGGCGTAATCTGGATGTTGAGAACCTAAACCTACATCACGAGAAGATGTAGCGCACGTATGCATCAGTACTTGAAAGGTACTGAGCATGCAGGATAGAATAAAGCTGAAAAAACATCATAACTGAAAAAAATAAAATAAGCAATGACATAATCTGAACATGATATAAATACTGAATGCTGATATAAATACTGAATGCACTGACCAATTTATAACATGCTGACTGAATACTGAATGAACTGTAAATGTGGTCAATGCAATAGAGTCTGACTGAACTGTGGGAGCTACCAATAATCGACATAAACTACATGAGCTAAATCTAGAGTCCGATGTATACGCCCCATCGATAGGACCCAATATACCCGGCCAGAGGTATAGAGGCATGTTGGCGTGATCACTAAACTGATGTTTCCCACAGAGGGAACTTACACCTACGTGGCTCGTAGTTCTGGTACTATATGGGTACGTTGAACCCTAGTCCAACTCCGTATTATGTTACTCCTATTGAATTATATGGTTAACTGCTTATGACAGAATTTCTATAAATACTGGATAGCTCAAAACTGAACATGCAAACTGAGAATGCAACAATTAAACTGATATTGATGCATTAATAACTGAGGCATGTATAACTGATTAACTGAAATATCGGACCTAGCATGTGTACTTCAAGAACTAAAGAAATACATAGCTAGGGTTCTAAAATTCATGCAATAAACTGAGCAATAACATGATAATCTAATTTGGAACATGTTAATAACTAATTCATGATGATCTGCTGTAATTCTAGAAACCCTAGGTCTATTCATAATAAGGGAATTAAGAAACTGATTGAATTCTAGAGACCCAATGGGTGAAAGGAACCCATTAGTGAAATCCCACATACCTGGTGACGAATTTCACGGAGAAATCCTTTGATTTCAGGACTGGAACTGAAGAAACTAGTTGCATTCTTGAACTAGGGTTCTTGACCTCTTTTCTCCTCTTAGCGTTCTAATTCTTCTAAGTTTGATTAATGATTTGACTTAGGTAAGTTTTAGTTATGTTTCTAGGCTTAAACTGACTAAAACCTCATGATTTAGGGTCTAAACGATGTACCTTGGGGTTAAATGAAATAGGAAAAGGCCAAAAGACCCATGACTTAACTGCTGTCGGAGTGATCGACGGATTGGACGGATGGGCCGTCAATCAATCGACGGTTCGTCGATTGGGTCTGTCGGTTAGGTCTGCTCAACAGGCCTTCACTAAAATGAGCATAACTTTTTACTCGAAGGTTGAATTTTAGCAAACTCAGTGGTGTTGGAAAGAAGATTCAATTATCTATCATATCATAGGTCATGGGACACATAATTCCTTTTGTGCTAAAAGTTATGACCATCTGAAGTTGACCCACCAATAATTTTCAGCTAACTGGCTGTTAACTCTCACCTACGGTCAGACCTACAGACCGTCGATCAAATGACGGTCCGTATTGATTAACCGTCAATCAAGACTGAAGCAGGGCCTTTAGGCCATCGATCCACGGACACGAACCACGGTCCGTGGCCTTACCTACTGATCGTAGGTCCGGCCGTGGGTCAACACTTGGCCTAATTTTTGGGCTGAGTTCTAGGGGAGGTTGATGACACGGACCATGGACCTGCAGGATGGACTGTGGGTCCTCCTACGGTCCGTGGATGGTGCCCGTGGGTGCCACTTGCAATACCAAAATTTTGCAATCTGGTCTATTTCGGATACGGGGTGTAACACCTTGAGTCCTTTTTTGGAGTCTTCTATAACTTCTAGTAACTTGTTTCAAGACTCAAGTAAGTGAGCATGAAAGTGAGGAGAATATATTCATGAGTCTACTTTGTCATCATGAGATCCTTCGTATTATGAGCCATAACTCTTGAATTCATAATTCACATTCAATAGAGAGTTAAGAGTAGAGTTCAAGAAAGCCTTTGGGTTCAATTGTGAATCTTTTGAGATCAACTATCGATTTCAGCTAAGTTTGAGGAAGTAAGTATGAGAATGAAAAGATTCGTTTACCTGAGGTGCATATTGTTATTTAAACTCTTGAGTGGAGTCATTCATGCCTATAAATTACGCATGAACTCCATAAATTGAGTATCATTGAGAGGAGTAGTATCTTCAAGTTCTAAGTCTTGAGTATCAAGTTCCTAACCTTTTTGAGATTATATTCCTAATAATGGGACTATTAAATGTTACCCATTTAAGTTTTTGAGTTGAGTAGTTCATGCCCATAATTCCGCATGAACCCTATAAGTTGAACAGTCTTGAGATGAGAAGTATCTTTGAGTCCCTAAGTTTGAGTAGTTCATGCTCATAGGTCTGCATGAACCCTCTGAGTTGAGCATTCTTGAAATGAGTAGTATCATTGAAGTTGTTGAGTTCCAAGTATGGAGTTCTAACTATGGTTATTGAAAACCTTGCATTGAGTCTTTCACGTCCATAATTCGGCATGCACCATATTTTAAGAAGTCTTTTACAAATGTTTAACATTGTTTTAAGAATTAAGCTTTGCCTTGAGTAAAGAGTAAGATATTCCCAAGAGTTAAAATGTTTCCACATTTGAACAAGAAAGGAAACATCAATTTCCAAGAGAACCTTTGAGCTAGTTTTTGAGTAATTATCTCAAATCACAAAAAGATATTTGTTTTTTTAAAACATATGAGTTGAGTATATTTTGGGAGTAGTATTGAGCACCGATATGGGGACGCGAGTTCATAATAACTCAAGTCTCCGTAAACCATGTAGCCATCATGGGTAGAAAGAATCATTCTTTTTAGATGATTCTTTAGTGCTTTTTAGCATAGACTAGTGGATCCATTAGTTAAGGCTTTCTATATAACGGCAAAGTATAGGACAATGCTCGCAGCGTGGGCAAGACACTGTATCATCACTTAGGCTCATAGTGATGGTTGTAAGTTAGAGAAACTCCCACAGAGTTATATTGTATTTTTATATACACATTGAGTAATATTGTATTTTTCAATACATTGAGTTGCTATCTACAATTTTACAGCTTTCCATATATATTGCATCTTTTACTATTGCTTTATCCTTGTCATGAGTTGAGTCTTTCGAGTTGAATATCTTGAGTTGAGTACCTTCGAGTAGAGTATCTTGAGTTGATCTGTGCTTCATTGTGTCGAGTACCTTATTACTTAGTTGAGTATCTTATCCTTTAGTACTTCTGAGTTGAGTAAGTTTGAGTAGTTTTGAGTATCCCTTGAGTTGAGTAAGTTTGAGCAGAGGTAAGTATGTTTCCTTTTTACCAAGTTTCAAGCTTATGTTATGCTTTAGAATTCCCCTTACATGCTCCTACACTCCACGTACTGAGCCATTTCGCCTGCATCCTTTTATGATGCATATTCAGGTATTCAGGAACATCAACATGAGCTTTGTTGATACCACATGGAGTTTGAGTTAGCTATGACGAGTCTCCTTGCTTTCGGAGGATTTCATTTTCTTTTCAGTTTTGTCAGGATGTCGTGGGTTTCATCCCGGCTTCCATCGTTGTCATTTAGAGGCTTCATAGACAGAAAATAGAGTTTGAGAAGTCTATATAATTTATTTTGTTAAATGTTTTAAAGACATAAGTTGGCTATTTTATGGCGAGTTGAATATATTATTTTAGTCAGAGTTTTTCACTTGAGTTAAAGTTTTACATTTTAGTTTCATGAATTTTATTCTGTTTTTAAGCTTTGTATGCTTGAGTTAGTCTTTCGCTTGTAGTTAGCCAAGATGAGGGTTCGCTTGGGGACCAACAATGGTTGTTGAGTGCCAGCCACGTCCAGGGTGTAGCCTAGGGTCGTGATAAACTTTGTATTAGAGAACATAGTTCAAGTGTCCTAGGGTGTCTATGAAGCCGTGTCAAGTAGGATCTTATTTATGGTTGTGAGGCCCCCACTTCTATAAATGAGGGACTACAGACATTTAAGAAAAATTTCCCCTTCTTTCATACTCTTAATCATGCAATAGAGCTATGTCATAGAGATTTATTCCTACTCGTGTGTTTCTCAGATTCATTCGACAACCCATCATACTAGAGGTGGTTGAAAAGGAAAGTTATATCTTTATCGATGAGTTGTTTTGAGCAAGAGTCTTGAAGCTGTCATGAGACTCTAGAAGGGCTTGAGAGAATCCCATGAGTAAGTTAAGTGTTCAATTTTAGAGTAATGCCTTCATATGAATCGTGCATTTGACCTAAAAGTGAGATATACTTTCTTTTCTAAGTCTTGTTTCAGATAAGATCCTTATGAGGAAGTATGTTTAGAGCTTGGGTAGTATTCTCAATCAAAAAGATAGCATGAGTTACGAGATCATGAGCAGTAGTAGTGAAAGAGCCCAGAGTTAGAGGTTTAGTAATCTAAGTAAGGGAGAGAGTGTTTTGACAAGCTATGCTACTATAGTCATGCACCTAGTAAGTTATTAATGAAGAGTGTTCCCGTATGGGTAAACTAACAAGTGGTGAGATGGAAAAATTTCCATCATAGGAGGTAGAGTGTGTTTTAGCTAGAAAGGAGTTTGCGATGAAGTGCCATTGTGTAGGTAATGAACAAATGTAAGTGTTGAATAGAAGAGCGAAAGTATTCATAAAGTGATAGATCTAAGCTAGGCTTATGATTTGTTTGAGAGGGTCATGATTTTCATAAGGTTATAGAAGTGATCAAGTAATGAGGTATAGTATAGTAGGGGAGCAATCGTATTGATATTCGGGTTTAGTAATGAACATTAAGCTTGAATTTGAGATGAGTATCATTATCAAAAGAATGACAACATGAGGGTGATGATGTTAGTCTTGAGATTTGGTCTAGAAGACTTGACATAGAATAGGTGAGGAATTGAAGTGATTAGCTGCAATAAATATGAGTTGTATAAGTGAGAGACCCAAAGTTTTAGATAAAGGCAGTGAAGTGTGGCTAAGTCACAAGAGTAACAAAAACATTCAAAGGTGTACCGAAAGGGTATGTAATTAGAAAGAGGTCTTAGTACTTGCTTATGGAGAATTTGGTAGTCATGAGATAAACTTCCCCCGAGTGTTAGAGTAAAAGAAGATGTAGGCCAGTTTAGAGCTGATGGAATAGGTCCATAGCTTTCAACTGTCAGGTTTAGACCTAAGGGGGAGATTACAAGATGAGAAATCAAGTCAAGTGTTTGAAAGTAAGACAGTAATGAGTTCCAAAGAGTTTGGGGGTTATCTTTCTAGAGGTCCTTTTTGTAACACCCTGACTTTTCAAAACGTCTAAATTAACTTGTATCTTCGTGGAAAGACAAGGAGGGTGTGTAATAAATTAAAAATGATGTGGTATGTCATATTTTACGTGACTAGAAAGGTAATCCCTACACGTGGCAATCATTTTCCCCTTATATTAGCTGCGTTTGGAGCTGGATTTTGAAGATATAAATTTGTAGTTATTGGTGTTTCTTCAAGGTTTACACTTGTTTAACTAAGGTAATCATCTCGGGACCCTTTTATGGTTGTTTTTATGAATTTCTATGGATGATACAACAAGTTGGGGCAATATGGAAAATCTGCCAATTTAAGATATATTATGAATTGTTTAAAGGTGCGTACCAGTTGTGTAGATATAGTTTTTGCAAAGCTTAGGACATAAGGTACAACTTTCGTGAAGGTACTACAGTCTTTCGAGCGTTCATTTGAAAGGTATGTTAAGTCTATTCCCTACTTACGACATGTTTCCTTAAAGCTTAGGTGAAATGTAATTGTGTTGTTATACTTGTTACACTTGTAGCCATTATTGTTGATTGTTGGCTGCTCGAGTTGATATAATCCTCCCTTGTTGGGATTCTTATTCAGTTAGTAGCGTCCCTATGTTGGACACGACTTAGAGGCTATTTGTATAGGTTGCTTATAACTAAATTGCTTGCTTTTAGCGATTGGATTGTTATTGTTTCCCTTGGGGCTATTATGGTTATCTGCAGGAATGTGATATATGCCTAGAAGGGAAATGTTCTTCCTATAGGGCTATATGGATGCCTAAAAGGGCTATGAGTTTCCTACAGGGCTATATTGACGCCTAAGAAGGCTATGTGCTTCCTCCATGGCCATGTTGTTGCCTAAGAGGGCTATGAGTTGTCTATATGCTATGTTGATGCCTAAAAGGGCTATGTGGTGCCTACAAGGCTATATTAATGCCTAAGAGGGCTATGTGACTGCCTACGGAGTTAAGGGACTACCAATAGGGGCATATTGGTTGATTGGCACCTTTCGGCTTATAGGGGCCTGAGTAGGTCGTCTTGTGTGCTGTTTGTACCTACTGAGCTTATGAGGGCTTGGTTAGGTTGTTATTTTATTAGTTTTGATAAGTTTATATTTAGGAGCAGGTCAGTACACTTAATTTATCCTTGATTTATTTATCAGATTATTCCAGTATATCAGGATACCTCGTCATAGTCTATTGCCTTTCATACTCTGTACATTATTTTGTACTGACCCCCCATTGCCTTGAGGGCACTGCATTCATGCATGCAGGTCCTGACAGATGACCGAGTAGACCTCCTCAGCAGCAGCATTGAATTTTTTCCGGTTGGCTAGCCCCTCTCCTCCGGAGCTTCCAGAGTTGAGAGGTTTGTTACCTTTTGTTGTATATATATTTATATGTAGTATGGGTCCCTGTCCCGCTAATCTTTACTACTCTTAGAGGCTTGCAGACTAGTGTGTGGGGTGTATTGCTACGTTATGTCCATACTGGCCTATGTTGTTGGTTTACTGAAGCTTGTGAGTTGTTTGATGCATTGTATTGATATATACCTATTTTTAGTTTTGGTATAGATATCATGGTGGCCTTGACGTCCCAATCAGGACTTCTGTGGTAGTTGGCTATTTATTTATATGATCTCCTGGGAGTAGCTGTTTCTTTTATAGATCAGTTGATAGGGTCTTTGCCAGCCGAGGGCTTAGTTTAAGCCTAGATATACTTGTTGGTTTTCTTGATTGCGTGTGGCTGCCATGCGCTAGTAGCAAATGGTTCAGCAGGGTCGTCTCGAGCCTGAGTTTTGGCATTAGGAGCCAGTTGCTCTCCTAGAGTTTAGGGTGTGACAAACTTGGTATCAGAGCAACGTCGTATCCTAGGGATTCTGCAAGCCATGTCTAGTAGAGTCTTGTTTATAAATGTGTTGTGCACCACATCCGTTAAGCAAGAAGCTACCGGACATGTTAGAATGACTATCCTTTTTTTGCTCACCTCGTGCTATAGAGCGGTGTCTTAAGGGTTGAGGTTTCTGGCTTATAATTGATACTTGTATGCAGATAGAGATGACTGACACTAGACATACCACAACTAGACAGGGGCTATATACAAATGCAAGCAAGGGTACCGGTAAGGTACCACAGGTGGAGGTAGCCCATTGTGAGACCTAGGGGGAGACATCTTCTCAACCCCTTATAGCTTCTCCACTGCTTCAGGAGCCTTCGAGGGCTACAGGACTTCCGGCTCCACCAGCAGTACCACCTCTAGTTCCTCCTATTCAATCTGATATGATTTCAAGAGTGCAGTATGTATGTTAGCATAGTTAGTAGTTGCACAGTGCCAACCAGTGGCGCCAGATATTGTCGGACCTTCTGAAGGGCCCGGAAGTTCGAGAGTTTGTGAATTTCATGCTTTGAATCCTCCACAGTTTACAGGGACAGATCACAGAGAAGACCCTCAACACTTAATTGATCAGCTTCATAGGATCTTTAGAGTCATGTATGCCTCAGCGACTGAGTCAGTTGAGTTAGCAGCATTTCAATTGCGTGATGTTGCAGTATTGTGGTACGAGAGTTGGGAGAGATCTAGGGGAAAATATGCATCCCTACCTACTTGGTATAGCTTTACAGATACTTTCATAGATCACTATTTGCCTCGAGAGATTAAGGATGGCCGGGTGGACCAGTTTCTGAACATCCGACAGGGCAGCATGAGTATCTGAGAGTACGGGCTAAGACTTGATTCATTGGCTAGATATGCACCAATATTTGTTGATATGATGCATGATAGGGTGTGTAGACTTATGGGAGGGCTCGACTCATACTATATCGATGCTTGTTCTACCGCTGCACTAAATGATAATATGGATATCTCGCAAATCCAGACATTTGCACAGAGCATAAATGATCGCTAACATTTATAGTATATGAGTGAGAGCATCGAGAGAGAGAGATAGAAGAGGGCTAGGCCCGCTGGTTCACAGAGAGATTTTCAGGGTGGTCCCAGACCTTGATATTCAACTAGGCCACCTAGACCTCTATCACAACAGTTCCAGGGTAGTAGATTTGATCGTCAGGAACAGTCAGGCCTAGGTAAGGGTTCACGAGCATCAGGCTCGCAGCAACAGAAGGGTTCAGGTCAGGCTACGCCTGCCCCGCTGCGTTGCTCTACTTGAGGTAAGATGCATTTTGGGAGGTGCAGATAGGGTTCCACAGGTTGTTATTCTTGTGGACAGGAGGGGCATGAGTGGAAAAACTGCCCCACCATAGGTCAGGGTGGTATAGGTTAGTCGACCAGGTCAGCAGTAGGTTCCTCATCATCAGCACAGTCTGCAGGGCGTGGACCCCAGACTTTAGCACGTAGAGGTAGAGGCAGAGGAAGAGAGGGAGCATCTAGTTCTGGTAATGGACAGAACCGTGCATATTCATTAACTGACCGACAACACTCAGAGTCATCACCAGATGTTGTGACAGGTACATTAATTAGTTGCTCCCATTGTGTTTATACTTTGATAGATCCTGGATCTACTCTGTCTTATGTTACTCCATTTATTGCGGAAAAGTTATGTATAGTAGCAAAGTCATTAGATCAACCCTTTATTGTATCTATACCAATTGGTAAGTCTATTATTCCCAGGAGAGTCTATCGAGGTTGCATGGTAGAAATTATCGACCGTCAAACCTCTGTAGATCTCGTAGAGTTAGAGATGGTCGATTTTGACGTCATTATGGGTATGGACTGGTTAGCATTTTGTTATGCTAATTTTGAGTGCCGGACAAAGATTGTTAGATTCCACTTTCCAGGAGAGGCAGTTTGGGAATGGAAAGGCAATATAGCAACACCGAAAGGTAGGTTTATTTCCTATATTAAGGCGAGGAGGATGATTACCAAGGGTTGTATTTATCATCTTGTTCACGTTCATGATATAGATGCAGAACCACCGACTCTTCAGTCTATTCCAGTAGTTAATGAGTTTCTAGATATATTTCTAGACGAGCTCCCTGATATCCCTCCAGAATGGGAAATTGATTTTGCTATCGATATGCTACCAAGTACACAACCCATATCTATCCCTCCTTACGGAATGGCTTATGCTGAGCTAAAAGAGTTAAAGGATCAGCTGAAAGACTTGCTGGATAAAGTCTTTATTCGGCCTAGTGCTTCATCATGGGGTGCACTAGTGTTATTCGTAAGGAAGAAAGATGGGTCACTAAGAATGTGTATCGATTTCCGACAGCTGAATAAGGAAACTGTAAAGTATAAGTATCCCCTTACGAGGATAGATGACTTGTTTGATCAGTTACAAGGTCCTAAGTATTTCTCAAAGATTGATTTAAGATCAGGGTACCACCAGATACGAGTTCGAGAGAAAAACGTTCCAAAGAAAACTTTTAGAATTAGATATGGACACTTTGAGTTCTTGGTAATGTCTTTTGGATTAACTAATGCCCCAGCAGTGTTCATGGACCTGATGAATAATATATTGATGCCGTATCTAGACTTGTTTGTGTTTTTATTTATTAATGATATTTTGGTGTATTCATGTTCAAAAGATGAGCATGAAAATCATCTGCGAGCAGTCCTTCAGGTTTTTCGAGACCGAGAACTTTATGCAAAGTTTTCTAAGTGTGAGTTCTGGTTGGACTTTGTATCTTTCTTAGGCCATATTGTATCAGATGCAGGCATTGTGGTTGATACACAAAAGATTGAGGTTGTAAAGACTTGGCCCAGACCCATGACTCCGACGAGGTTCGTAGTTTCTTAGGGTAAGTTGGGTACTACAGAAGGTTTGTAGAGGGGTTTTCTTCAATTTCAGCCCCCATTAACAACGCTAACTAAAAAAATAGCTAAGTTCCAGTGGACTGAAGCTTACGAGCATAGTTTCGAGGAGCTGAAGGACAGGTTGATATCAACACCGGTTCTTGCATTGCCAGACAATTCAAAAGGCTATGCTTTGTATTGTGATGCTTCTAGTGTTGGGTTGGTATGTGTTCTAATGTAACATGGTAAGGTTATCACATATTCTTCAAGGCAGTTGAGAAAGCATGTGAAGAACTATCCGATCCACGATTTAGAGTTGGCTGCAGTTGTGCATTCGCTAAAGATATGGAGACACTATTTGTATGGCGTTCACATTGACATCTTCACAGATCATAAAAGCCTTCAATATATATTTAGACAGAAGGAGTTAAATTTGGGACAACATCGATTGCTTAAGTTACTGAAAGACCACGATGTAGACATTTTATATCATCCAGGAAAGGCGAATGTGGTTGTTGATGCCCTCAGTCAAAGATCTATGGGTATTTTATCATATTTAGGTGTTGAGAAGCGTGAGCTAGCGCGAGATCTTCATCAGTTAGCTAGCTTGGGAGTCAGATTGTTAAAGGCAGAAGATAGTGGGGTAACAATTCAGGACACAACCGTATCATCTCTAGTTGTAGAAGTAAAATCACAGCAACAAGAGGATCCTAGGTTAGAGCAGCTCAGAGCCAAGGCTCAGAATCAACAGACTTTAGCATTTGATATAGCAGGAGATAGAGTCCTTAGATATAGTGGTCAATTGTATGTTCCGAATGTTGCAGGGCTTCCGCATCGGATTATGGAAGAGGCACATCATTCCCATTATTCTATTCACCCTGGTTCGACAAAGATGTACCATGATATTAAGGAGATCTATCGGTGGCACGGTATGAAGAATGACATTGTTGAGTTTGTGGCACAGTGTCCTTACTGCCAACAGGTGAATGTTGAGCACCAAAAGCCCGCTGGGCTAGTTTAGGAGATAGCCATTCCTTTGTGGAAGTCGGAAGTAATTAATATGGATTTTATTACAGGGTTACCTCGATCGCATCACAAGTTTGACTCTATTTGGGTAATTGTTGATAGACTAACAAAATAAGCCCACTTCTTACCAGTCAGGGCTACTTTTTCGGCCGAAGACTATGCAGGGCTCTATTTTAGAGAGATTGTTAGGCTACACGGTGTCCTGGTATCTATTATCTCTGATAGATGAGCACAATTTATGGACAATTTCTGGAAGTCCTTCCAGAAAGAATTAGGGACACGTGTTAATCCTTGTACCGCCTTTCACCCTCGGACAGATGGCCAGGCTGAGCGCACAATTTTGACACTTGAAGATATGTTACGGGCGTGCACGCTAGACTTCAAGGGAAGTTGGGATGACCACTTGCCTGTTATTGAGTTCACCTACAATAATAGTTATCATTCTAGTATCGGGATGGCACCTTATGAGGCTTTGTATGGGAGAAAATGTAGATCCCCCATTGAATGGTTCGAAGTAGGCGGGTCAGGGTTGATTGGACCCGACTTAGTCCAGCAGACAGTGGAGAAAGTTAAGCTCATTAGGGAGAGGTTGCTAACATCTCAAATCCAACAAAAATCATACTCAGATGTGCGACGAAGAGACGTAGATTTTTGTGTCGATGACTGAGTATTCTTAAAAGTCTCGCCTATGAAGGGTATTATGCAATTTGGCAAAAAGGGGAAGCTTAATTTAAGATTCATTGGGCCATACCGGATCCTTTGGAGGGTAGGACGAGTGGCTTATGAGTTAGAATTGCCTTCGAGGCTAAAATCTGTTCATCCAGTTTTCTATGTATCGATGCTACGGAAATGCGTAGGAGACCCTTCTCGGGTTGTCCCAGTTGAGGATGTTCAGATCACAGAGGATTTGTCCTACGAGGAAACTCCAGTTTCCATTATAGATCGGCAGGTCCGTAATTTGAGGACCAAAGATGTGGCTTCGGTTAAAGTATTGTGGAGGAACAAGAATAGAGAAGAGGTGACCTAGAAGCTCAGAATGGCATGAGGTCGAAATATCCTCACGTGTTTCATATCCCAGGGTGATGGCATATCAGTTTATTTTGGTGCAATGAGGTAAGATACCTATCTGATTTTTTTTATATTGTTGCTTATTATTATTTTTGTTGTCGTTTTATATTTGTTCGCACTGTTATTGCGGAGCTATACTGCTTAGCAATTTATGTCATCATGTGAGACGCCTAGGTTAGACTTTTTGTATTTTAGGTTCCTGGATAGTGACAAACTTAACTGCGTGACTCAGATTTTTATTTTTGTTTTTTAATTCGAGGACGAATGTTTCTAAGGGGGGAAATATGCAACACCCCGACTTTCAAAACGTCTATATTAACTCGTATCTTTGTGGAAAGACAAGGAGGGTGAGTAATAAATTAAAAATGATGTGGTATGTGATATTTTAAGTGTTCAAGGGTTGTATCACATGTTTTGAAGTTAAGTGGCAAAATAAAAGTTGGCGAAAGTTATCGTAAGTTCCTTTTTAAATATTTCTCTAAAATTTGGGTCAAATGTCTTGGATGTTTTCTCCCAATATATAACGAGTTAGAAGGCCTATCAACCATTAAATTGAAGGCCTACGAGTCTAGTTTGGAACGCATAAATTTCCGTATCAAACCGACATCAGATTAAAAAGTTATGAGGGTTTTACTAGGGACTGCCGGGGCAGAATCTTGGTCGAGTAAAAAATATGGTATGTCGGTTTATTTAAGGTTTTAAGCCATGAAAAC
This sequence comes from Solanum chiquidenum, assembly GCA_029582725.1. NCBI lineage: Eukaryota > Viridiplantae > Streptophyta > Magnoliopsida > Solanales > Solanaceae > Solanum > Solanum chiquidenum. Next base: position 13,836 of record JAJOOS010002713.1, read on the forward strand.
ATTTCATTTCAGTTCCAAAACTAGAGAGAAAGCTTAGAGAGGGTTCCTATGGAGTTCTAGCATGATGAAGGTTAATTTTTGATGATTTCTACCATAAAACGTTGCCCCCGTGACTAGAAAAGTAATTCCTACATGTGGCAATCATTTTTCCCTTCTATTAGCTGCGTCTGGAGATGGTTTTTGAAGATATATATCTGTAGTTATTGGTGTATCTTCAAGGTTTACACCTTTTTAACTAAGTAATCATCTCGGGACCATTTTATAGTTGTTTATATGAATTTCTACGGACGTTACAACAAGTTGGGGCAATATGGAAAATCTATTGATTTAAGATAAATTATGAATTGTTTAAAGGTGCGTACCAGTTGTGTATAGATAGTGTTTGCGAAGCTTAATACATAAGGAGCACCTTTCCTGAGGAACTACAGTCTTTCGAGCGCTCATTGGAAAGATATGTTAAGGCTATTCCCTACTTACGACATGTTTCCTTAAAGCTTAGGTACAATGTAATTGGGTTGTTATCCTTGCTACACTTGTAGCCAATATTGTTGATTGTTGGCTGCTCAAGTTGATCTAATCCTCCATTGTCGGGATTCTTATTCAGTTAGTAGCGTCCCTATGTTGGACACGACTTAGAGGCTATTTGTATAGGTTGCTTATAACTCAATTGCTCGCTTTTAGCGATTGGATTGTTATTGTTGCCCTTTGGGGCTATTGTGGTTAGCTGCAGGAATATGATATATGACTAGAAGGGAAATGTTCTACCTACAAGGCTATATGGATGCCTAAAAGGGCTATGAGTTTCCTACATGGCTATATTGACGCCTAAGAAGGCTATGTCCTCCCTACAAGGCCATGTTGTTGCCTAAGAGGGCTATGAGTTGTCTATATGCTATGTTGATGCCTAAAAGGGCTATGTGCTGCCTACGGGGCTATATTAATGCCTAAGAGGGCTATGTGACTGCCTACGGGGCTAGGGGACTACCAATAGGGGTTTGTAGGTTGATTGGCACCTTACGGGCTTTTGGGGGCCTGAGTAGGTGGTCTTGTGTGCTATTTGTATCTACCGATCTTATGAGGGCTTAGTTAGGTTGTTGTTTTATTGGTTTTGATAAGTTTAGATTTAGGAGCAGGTCAGTACACTTAACTTATCCTTGATTTATTTATCATATTATTCCAGTATATCAGGATACCTCCTCATAGTCTATTGCCTTTCATACTCTGTACATTATTTTGTACTGACCCCATTTTGCCTTGGGGGCGCTGTATTCATGCATGCAGGTCCTGACAGATGACCGAGTAGACCTCCTCAGCAGCAGGATTGACTTTTATCCGGTTTGCTAGTCCCTTTTCTCCGGAGCTGCCAAAGTTGGGAGGTTTGTTACCTTTTGTTGTATATATCTTTATGGGTAGGCTGGGGCCCTATCCCACTAATATTTACTACTCTTAGAGGCTTGCAGACTAGTTTGTGGGGTGTTTAGCTACGTTTTGGCCATACTGGCCTATGTTGTTGCTTTGTTGAAGCTTGTGAGCTGTTTGATGTATTGTATTGATATATACCTGTTTTTAGTTTTGGTATAGATATCATGGTGGCCTCGACGGCCCAATCAATACTTCTATGCTAGTTGGCTATTTGTTTATATGATCTCCTAGGAGTAGCTGTTTCTTTTATAAATCAGTTGATAAGGGGCCTTGCCGACCAAGGGCTTAGTTTAAGCCTAGATATACTTGTTTGTTTTCTTGATTACGTGTGGCTGCCATGTGCTAGTAGCAAATGGTTCAGTAGGGTCGGCTCGAGCATGGGTTTTGGCATTAGGAGCCAGTTGCTCCCCTCGAGTTTGGGGCATGACACTCTTAGTAGTGGAGTGATGTGAAAAAGAGAAGGTTAATAATCTTATCGTGATAGTGATGGTGTGATAATTCCATCTAATGTTATAAAAGAGGAGGATGAGGTTTTACTATGAGAAATAGTTAAATGAGAGCCCTTAGTGGTTATGAAAGAGTTTGTTAGTAGGAGTCCATGGAGTTGTTAGAAGTACTAAGCTTGATTAAATGTGGTGGTAGAGAGCAGTATTCTTAGGACGAGATTCCTTATCGAGGTATAGAACCCAAACCTAATGATTTGGGTTAAGCATGAATATAGTAAGGGCATACCATGGGACTCAGACCTTAGTAAGAGTAACCCGTTCCATACCCAGTCCAGTCGTTATTCGAGGATGAATGATCCCAATGAGGAGATATTGCAACACCCCAAAAAAAAATTGAACTAAGACTCGAACCATCCTTCGTTGTGAGTAAGTTTTTACCAAGGAATTTCAAATTTCTTAAGTATTAAAATCCCTAGATATAGCACCTTGAGTTCCAAAAAGAACTAAATTGGAATTAGCAAAATCTGAAATTTTGCAAGTTAAGCTAAGTATGGGTTTTGAGTCAACTTCAAATCACTATAACTCCTAGCACAGGATGAGTTAGGTGTTCTACAAGATACCTCAGGAAATATATTTGAATAATCTTTCCAATGACACCGAGTTTGCTAAGTTTTGAGTTCGGATGAATGAGATAGGCCCTTTTGAAGTAAGGTTGTCCAGTTAAGGAATGCTATCCGAAAATAGTAAGGGTAGTTTGGTCTTTTGCTTATCCAATCAGATAGAATTCGTTTTTAGTTATGTTTTAGGGGTCTAATCATATTAGTTTCAATTTTATAATCCTAATATACGCCTAGGGTTTTAGTCGAGAGTTCAAGAAGAGAAAAGAAGAGAAAAAGGGAGAAAAGAGGAGAGGATCAAGCATTCGTCGAGATTCTTGCGTGTTGTTGCAAAATTTCAGCATGGGTTTAATACCTAAGAGGTATGTTAGCTTACATAGTGTTGGGTTTGTTCATCCACACGCCAATCATGTTGTTTTAAGTGCAATTTCATTTTTAAAGTTGAAAGATTAGAGTTCTTGATTAGTTCTTGTTAGGTGTTCTTGAAGTTCATTCAAATTTTTGTTGTGTCTGGGTTTTGATGATTTCTTGAGATGAAATTTAGTCATTTGAGTTTTGTTTTGAGTAGATTACAGTGTCATTATGTTAAGTAATCGAATCCAAGTGATTGGGAAAGAAACCGTTCGATTCTAGGCGAGTTAGGGTGAGAAAACGAGCAAAGAAATTTGTCGAAGTTTTCTGGGTTGGGGCCTGGCGCCCAACGCCAGCAAGAGCGCCCCAAAATTTCTCTCAAGTTTAGGGGAAGGCGCCCCGAGCCACTCAGAGCGCCAGAGTCGCCTGCCCCTACATGTTCTTCATCGTTTCGTCCATTTGAGTTCTTTCAAAGGGTACCTTTATTACCCTTTGATTCTAAACACTCTAGGCTACTTCGAAACATCTAGAAATCATTCATAACCTTGAATTTATAACTCAGATTCAAGGTAGAGTTAAGAGTTAAGTTTTGAGAATTCTTTCGAGCATTCTAAGAAAGTCCCTTGAGTCCTTACGTGGAGTCTTCTACAACTTCGAGTAACTTGTTTTAAGACTCAAGTAAGTGAGCATGAGAGTGAGGAGATTGTATTTATGAGTCTACTTTGTCATTCATGAGATCCTATATTTCATGAACCATAGCTCTTGAATTCATAATACACATTCAATAGAGAGTTAAGAGTAGAGTTCAAGAAAGCCTTCGAGTTGAATTGTGAATTCTTTGAGATCAACTATCGATTTGAGCTAAGTTTTGAGGAAGTAAGTATGAGAGTGAAAAGATTCCTTTACCTGAGTTCCATATTGTTAATTAGACTCTTGAGTGTAGTCGTTCATGCCCATAAATTATGCATGAACTCCATAAATTGATTATCATTGAAAGGAGTAGTATTTTCAAGTTCTAAGTCTTGAGTATCGAGTTCCTAAACTTTTTGAGATTATATTCCTAATCATAGGACTATTACATGTTACCCATTTAATTTCTTGAGTTGAGTAGTTCATGCCCATAATTCCGCATGAACCCTATAAGTTGAACAGTCTTGAGATGAGAAGTATCTTTGAGTCCTTGAGTTTAGTAGTTCATGCTCATAATTGCGCATGAACCCTTTGAGTTGAGCATTCTTGAAATGAGTAGTATCATTGAAGTTATTGAGTTCCAAGTATTGAGTTTCTTGTATGGTTATTGAAAACCTTGCATTGAGTCGTTCACGTCCATAATTTGGCATGAAGCATATTTTAAGAAGTCTTTTACAAATGTTTTAAAGTTGTTTTAAGACTTAAGCTTTGAGTTGAGTAAAGAGTAAGAGTACATTTCTTCAAAGATTATTCGGGAACTAAGTATTCCCAAGTGTTAAAATGTTTTCACATTTGAACAATAAAGGAAACATCGATTTCCAAGAGAGCCTTTGAGCTAGTTTTCGAGTAATTATCTCAATCACAGAAATAGTTTTGTTTTTTAAAACATATGAGTTGAGTATATTTTGCGTGTAGTATTGAGCACTGATATGGGCACGCGAGTTCATAATAACTCAAGTCTCCATAAACCATGTAGCCATCATGGCATTCTTTCTAGATGATTCCTTAGTGCTTTTTAGAATAGACTAGCGGATCCATTAGTTAAGGCATTCTATATGACAACAAAGTTTAGGATAGTTTTGGCAGCATGGGAAAGACGTTGTATCATCACTTAGGATTATAGTGGTGGTTGTCGGTTAGAGAAACTCCCACTGAGTTATATTGTATTTTTATATACACATTGAGTCTTACTGTATTTTTCAATACATTTAGCTGTTATCTACAGTTTTACAGCTTTCCATATATATTGCATATTTTACTATTGCTTTATCCTTGAGTATCATGAGTTGAGTCTTTCGAGTTGAGTATCTTGAGTTGAATACCTTCGAGTAGAGTATCTTGAGTTGATCTGTGCTTCATTATGTTGAGTACCTTATTGTTGAATTTTACTGAGTTGAGAACTTTATTACTGAGTTGAGTATCTTATCCTTGAGTACTTCTGAGTTGAGTAAGTCTGAGTAGTTTTGAGTATCCTTGAGTATCCCTTGAGTTGAGTAAGTTTGAGAAGAGGTAAGTAAGTTTCCTTTTTATCAAGTTTCAAGCTTATGTTATGATTTAGAATTCCCCTTACATGCTCGTACATTCCACGTACTGAGCCATTTGGCATGCATTCTTTCATGAAGCAGATTCAAGTATTTAGGATCATCAACATGAGCTTCGTTGATACCACGTGGAGTTCGAGTAGCTATGGTGAGTCTCCTTGCTGTTGTAGGATTTCATTTACTTTTCAGTTTTGTCAGGATGTTGTGGGTTTCATCCTGACTTCCACCTTAGTCATTTAGAGGCTTGATAGATAGATAGTAGAGTTTGAGAAGTCTGTATCATTTATTTTGTTAAATGTTTTAAATACTTAAGTTGCCTATTTTATGGTGAGTTGAATATATTAATTTATTCAGAGTTTTTTCATTTGAGTTAAAGCTTTGTATTTCAGTTTCATGAATTTTGTTCAGTTTTTTAAGCTTTGTTTGTTTGAGTTAGTCTTCCGTTTGTAGTCAGCCAGGATGAGGGTTCGTTTGGGGACCAACAATAGTTCTTGGGTGTCAGCCACGTCCAGGGTGTAGGCTCGGGTCTTGACACCCTCGAACTTTACTCTTAACTCTATCTTATATTTGGAAAGTGAATTCAAGAATTATTATTTGGAAATATAGAATTTGTCAATGATTAATGGAGTTTAGCTAGTTGAAAACAAGAAACGAGTGAAGACACGGATTTGGAGACCATAGGCGCGACGCGAAGAAGGATTAAATATTTGGTTGCAAATTAATTTTTGAGATAGAGGACTTCGTATTCTCTCCGCAATGCGGAGAGGGAGTAATCGACTGGGTATTGGAAATCTGAGGCGCCTTCGAGGTGGACCTGGGCGCAATTATTTGCCCAATCTTTTCTTCTTCTCCCAAACTCGATACAACTCATACCCACTAAAAATCTATGGTCAAAATTCACAAATTCTCATAACCCAGAACACTTTCAGAAAAACGAACACAAAGAACTATCAATTTACTCAACTCATTTGCAAACTCTTACCTCAAGAACTCAAAACAACACTCCATTACCAATTAAATTCAAGAACTTCTTAAGAACTCAACAATTCAACATCAAGAATGAATTCATGGGTAAAGATTACATGATTGGCGTAAGGGCGAACAAACCCAACACTATGGACGCTTACACACCTCGAAGGAATCGAATCCTTGATGTAATGCCTCAAATTTGTAAAACGATTGAACTTTCTCTCTTATTCTCCTCTTGAACTTTTCCCTAGTTTCTTGAATGATTTAGAATGAATCCCAATTTTCCCAATCTGATTAGACCCCTACTTAGGTGGGAAAATTTTTTCAGACTAGTGGCGTATGGAAAAAACCAAAATATCCCTCCTTAAAACATATTACTTTATTTAACTGGACAAGCTATACTTAAATGGGCACATCTCTCTCATCCGAACTTAGAATTTAGCAAACTCGGTGGTGTTGGAAAGAGGACTCAGAGACCTTTCATTATTTTTCTTATTGGCCACCTAACTCATCATGTACTGAAATTTATGGCCATTTGAAATTGACCCAAAACTCACAAATTGAAGACTAACTTGTCCAATTCTCAATTTAGTTATATCTAGTTTTGTTGTTTCTAAATTTAGCACTTTCTAAGACCGAGGTGTTACAATATCTCCCCCTTGGGAACATTCATCCCCGAAGGAGATTACTCTAATTAGAACTAAGGGTGGCAACATATAACACCCATAATATATCAATTTAAAGAGTGTTTTACAAAATGTCATTACCTTGGTCTGGAATTTATACTGAAGAAAAGAGATGTGGGTATTTCTTATTCATATCCTCCTCAGCTTCCCAAGTAGCTTCCTCAACAAATTGATTTATCCATAAGACCTTGACTGATGCTACCTTCTTTGTCCTTAACTTGCGAAACTGACGATCAAGTATCTCAATGGGTTTATCCTCATAAGATAGGTTGTCCATAATACCAATATTTTCAATAGGTATAATAAGTGATGCATCACCCATACACTTTTTCAAAATATAAACATAAAACACCGGATGAACCGCTGCTAACTCTATTGGTAGTTCCAACTCATAGGCTATATTACCAATTGTCATGACCTGAGCGTACACCCTAGACATGGCCGACACTCGAGAACCATTGCTGGTCCCCAAGCGAACCCTCATCCTAGCTGACTACTAGCGGAAGACTAACTCAAGAATACAAAGCTTAAAATAGAATATAATTCAATGAAACTCAAATACTTAATTCAGAATATAATCATTTATTCAACTAGCCAAAACTAGAAAACTCAAGTTTTAAAAACATTTAACAAGATAAATGAAACAGACTTCTCAACTTCTACTGTCTATCTATGAAGCCTCTAAATGACAAAGATGGAAGTCGAGACAAGACCCATGACATCCTGACAAAACTGAAAAGTAAATAAAATCCTCTAAAAGCAAGGAGGCTCACCTCACCATAGCTAACTCGAACTCCATGTTGTATCAACGAAGCTCCTGTTGATGACCCTGAATACATGTATCTGCATCATGAAATGATGCAGGCCAAATGGCTCAGTATATGGAATATACGAGCATGTAAGGGGAACTCTAAAGCATAAACATAAGGTTGAACTTGATAAAAAGGAAACATAATTACCTCCTCTCAACTCACTCATGCTAAACTCAACTCAAGAATAAGAAACATAGTTCAACTCAATGATAAGATCTTCAACTCAGTGAAATAAGGCTCAACTCAATAATAGGATACTCGACTCTGGTACTCAACTATGGATACTCAACTCAATATAAAGCAACAATAAAAGATGCAATATATCGAAAACTTTGAAAACAGTA
>JAJOOS010002714.1:0-25191 GCA_029582725.1 Solanum chiquidenum
GAAAGCGTTTAGAAAATGATAAAAGAAGTTGAAGTCCATAGAATTTACAGAGAACTTATCGAATTCAAGAGAAAAATAAAAGAAAGTTTACAAATAACTTACCTGAAATTGAAGATTTCGAACAACGGAGGAAGTTACAACCTACAATTTGGCAAGCCAGGAGATGAGCTCTTTGATAGCAGGTAATACCTATCTTGTTTATTTAAAGCATGAAATAGAAATTTCTAGAGAGAGATATTTTTGCACTTGTATTTGATATTTCTCCACGTGGAGAGAAGTTAGGGAACAAGTACGATAAAATCAAATTTTGTGTAAAATAACAAATTACTCCACATTCTTCAAGATAGTTCCAGATCTATGTACAGTGACAACCATACTTTAAAGATCATTCCAGATCTGCTATAAAAGAGTGTATCCTTTTCTCTCTTTTTTTTTTATTCACGCTTTCTTAACAACAATTTTCCTCGAACAACAAATTATTTTTTACCTCCTGTACTTCTCATCTCATCCTATATATTAAGTATAATAATTATGATTTACCTAAAAAAAAAAAGAAGAGGCAATTTATCGTTCATCAAACCAACTACAAAGTAATTGATATTTTTATTAAAAAATAAAAAGAAAAAAATTATTTTAAAAAAAAAACATAAATCCGGGAAAATTAAAATTAAAAATCTAGATAAAAAGAAAATTGGGTAAGAATTTTTCATTCATCAAACTACAAAGTAATTGAAATTTTTATTTAAAAAATAAAATAAAATAAATAAAATAACAAAAAAAAAAAACATAAATTCGGGAAAATTAAAAATAAAAATTTGGATACAAAGAAAATTGGATAATTCTTATCTATTTTCATTAACAATACAGTGAGAATTGAGAATGAATTTTTCAAATCTTTATTTCCTTTTAAAAAAATGGAGTAAAAGAGCAAATTCCCAAATATAGATGTGTTTGTAAGCAGAAAAATAACATATAGAAATTTGAAAGAAAAACATACCTCCGATTTGCTGAGCGGAAAGAGAGGATTTTTAACAAAAAGATTGTGATGAAAGAGAGGAGATTAAAGAGAGTGTGCTAAAATGCAAGAGATTAATGAAAGCTCCTGCTTTGCTAGTGCTAGAGAGAAAGGGGAAGATTTGGATTTTAAGATGAAATTACTATTTTACCCTTATATAGTAATGATATTTTCTAAAATGCCAGTGGTCGTCCTGGTCGTCTTCACTCTTCTATATAATAGAAATATATATATAAAATCATTATAGTTTTAAAAATATTACAATTTATAGTTATATGTAGAGTCTTATAACAAATTTCTCTCTACTCCCTCTCTCTTGCTCACCTATCTCTTCGGCCCAAACTGTTGCAACCCAAAAAATATTCCACATAAATATAACAATTGTATTTTTTATTATGTATCAAATGTATTTGTATTACATATCAATGTATACGAATTTTGTATCAATTGTATTATGACAATTTGTATTATGATAATGTGTGTATTATGTCATTTGTATTTGTCTTTACAAATTGTGTTTGTAATACAATTGATACAATTATATTCTATGTATAATAAAAATCAATTAATGTATCAATTGTATTTGTATTATGTATCAATAGTATTCGTGATGCAACGAATACAACATGTATTCATCCTCTCTCTCCTTCCTCTTTTGATCTCGCTCACCTCTCTTCTCCCTTAGCATGTAACTACAATATGTAATAAAGTAAAGGAAAAAAATATGCATAGTAGCAAACCTTTAACCTATATTATGTATTATATCTACAATTTAAGAAAAATGTAATTCACGGCTACAGTTTCTTTCAATTCTTCTATTCGATTTCCTAATTGTATAAATTCAAAATTTGTATAATTCGGTCCTTGATTGTATAAATTCAGAATTTGTATATGCTTACCCTAACTATTTGTATATGATTTGTGAAAAATTCATAATAAATTACCCACTTTGTATATCCGCAAGCAAAATATACAAATGGGCAAGCGAAATATACAAACCGCAGCCTCCATCTTTATATACTTACGTTGTTTGTATATTTGCAAGTGAAATATACAAACTGCAGCCTCCATAGCAAATGAAACTATAGCTATGGAGTGCAATTATCAAAACTATAGTTATAGAACATGATTATGTCTATATTCTTTGCAATTTTTGAAATTTTCTCTTTAGGTAAACTGTAACTATAAATCTCTAATTAAGCCCAACGTATATTTTTGAAAGTTTCCCAAATTACAGTGATATGGACTAAACACAAATGCAACTGGGCCTAGCCCAAACACAGTAATGGAAATGGAAAAATTAGTGAAAATGTCTATTGGTCAAAATTACATTACTCAAAATGACTCAATTATCACTTACTACACAATATTGCCTTTCACAAACTTTCTTGCCAGCGAAATGCAACTTTCGCTACACTGCTTTTCTTCCTTGTTTTTCAAATTCTATATTTTTTCTAAAAACACTTTGAAAAAGAATTTTTGTTACGAAAATTTAGAAGCGAATGTTAAAAGTTCAGTTTAAACTTAAGGCTCTACAGGGTTGTTCAAAAGAAACTATATACAATATCGAAATTTATTTATACCATTAGTATTTATCCCATAAATTTATATTTTCAAATATTCAGAGTAATAATTTGACTTTTCGATAAATTATATTTCTACCATAAAAAATACATAGTATATTTTAGATATGAAAAATTAATACTATGTATATACTAGAAATATATATTCATATTTAATAAATAAGTTTTTTACGCAAACAAAGTACTTCTGACATAACAATTTATATCATGAATATTTATCCCATAAATTTAGATAAAAAATATATCTGTAATTTGACCTTCTTATAAATTATATTTATATCATAAAAATACATGATATAATTCAAATATAAAAACATATACCATGTGTATATTACAAAATAAATAATTATATGTAATATTTTTTTCTACTAAAAAAATACTTCCGAAATAATAAATATGTACCATAAATATATATCCAAGAAATTTATATTAAAAAAAATAAATGACAATAGTTTAACTTAGCCATAAATTATATTAAAGTAGAAGTCTTGAAGTAAAGTTTTTATGAAATGTTTTGAAAGTCACTTTAAATATATGAGATCAGGCGGGAATCGTCCTCATATTGATCGATCATATGTGACTTCATATTGAAGTTGTGAGGGATGAGTAGTACTCTCCAACTTAAAGTAAAGTGTAAATGTTTATTATAAAATAAAAATAATTATTTTCAATTTAATTTTTTAACAAGTTATGTTTTTTAAATAATTTAAAGACTTTCCTTCTAGTACATTCATGTTAATATTTTTTTCTGACTTGTCATTTTTGACAAATCAAGAAAGAATAATAATTTTTGGTTTATTATACCCAATGTAACATGTTGCATTTTAGTTATATGACGGATTGTTCGAGTAGCTAGAGAGCGGGGTTATTATTCTTTCAAGGAAGGAAATAGAGTAGTGACTAGTTATCAAATTCAAGAAGATGCTAATTCACGTATTTCAAGCTCTAGCAAATTACTGTAGACAAAAAATAGGGATGGCATGGGGCGAGGCGGATGCGGGGTGGGCGGGTTTAAGACTATGTGGAGTCGAACGGACGGATTTAAGGTTGTGCGGGGCGGGTCGATGCGGGACGGATTGAAGTGAGTTTTTTTAAATTAATGTGGTGGGGCGTGGGTTGCGGATATATGCGATTTTATGTGGGCTTAAACTTAATTTTAATTTTTTACATGTTATAAGAGTGATAGAGCATTATTTATTACGATAATTTCTTTAAAGCTACTAAAATATTCAAGATAGTAAATGAAAATGGTTCAATAAAAAATAATTTAATTTTTTACATGTTTCCCAATTGACCTCTAAAAAATAAATTTTTAAGTCACTATCCTATTAAATTAATACAACTTAATGAAAAAATGAATTAGTTTCATAAATTTTATTTTTAGTATCAAACTTAAGTAGAAAAAGAAAATATTAAAAAAATTATGCGGGGCGGGTTCATGCAGGGCAGGACCATGAGGGATGGGGTGAGGCGTGTTGATAATGAAAAATAATGTTATGCGGGGCGGGGCGCATTGCAAAATTTGCGGGTTAAGCTCAACCCCTTAACAATTAGATTAAACATTTCACTTGTATCAAGAGATGTCAATATTTTTATATATATTTATTAAACCAAATTTGATCTCTATATATAATGTACTAGTCTCTGGGCATGCGCAACGCGCGTGTACCCCATACCTCAATCAGTAAAAACTCTTATAAAGTTAAACAAAATTTTATTTTAAAATGAAATACCAACCTACCCTCAGTGAATCCATCTTACTATTTTCTTCCTTTAAAAACAAGGATGAAATTATAACATTATAATATTAGATCGATCTTGTGCATAACTTTAAAACAATGAACCAAACCTTCCAACTATAATTTATAAAAAAGCACAAAAATGTTGAATCAAATGAATTTGATTAATTTAATACAAGATAATCAAAATTAATCATTGTAGGACAATGTAGAAGTCATACTTGATATTTTTAACCTTATGATTTCATCTTCCTCAAAATTCTTTTCGGTGTTTCTAAATAAAGTGAAGATGTCAAACTTACTATATACTCTATTGTTAATCTCAGATAGATTATAGATAGACTAATTTGAAAAAAAATAATATATTAATGATCAAAATCTTACTAACAAACAATAGAACATGGAAAAAGAGGAGAAAGAGGGAACCTTACCATCGGAGTACGTAGAACTGCTAGTGGAAGAACCCAAGATGACAAATTCGTATTTGGTAATGATATTTATTGATTTAGCGATGAAGAATAAAAAGGGGAAAACCTTAATTTATGTACTTATTTAAGAACAATTATTTAGTTTTAATTATTTTACCAATTACATATGACTCTTAAAATTCTAGAAATCATAATTGACTCTTGCTCTTCTACATTACCTTTCTAATAAATAACTTATTCAAAAAATAATTAAAATATTATTATTCAATATTTAATTAATTAGATGTTTAATTTAGCTTAGGGGTAAAATGGTAATCCAACTTTTCATCTTTGGAACTTCCACTTTTAATAATATATGATTTGTTGGTGAAGAGGTGTCGCTTGATACCCCTTTGTCAAAGGTGGGTCCGCCCTTATCCTCATCGATTGTCGATCATGGCTAGATCAGAAATCAGATCGTGACATTTAAAATATTAATTGAAGTCCTTCAAAATAAAAAAATAAAATATATTATTTCGAGAATATGCAATATATATCCCAGGCAGCGGTGGACCTACTATCTAAATCAAATGGGAGAGATAGCCCGATGGTATTGGATTGCGAAACTTGGGTCGTGAGTATTATTCCCAGTTTGCAGGTTCGCTTCCTGCTGATTGTGAAGGTTGCCTAATGTTTTTAAAATTTAGTTCATTGCTAGTATTGTACATTCGTGTTATCCTATTGTATTTCGTTTGGTGAAATGTTCTTTGATTCTTCCAGTAAGGTTGCCTAATTTTTTTAAGATTTAATTCTTTGCTAGTGTTGTACATTCGTGTTATCCTATTGTCTTTCTTTTAGTGAAATTTTCCTTATTTCTTCGAGTTGATTTTCGTTTGATATTTTAGCTGATGATTTTAGTTGTCTTTTCAAGCAATGAAATCTCATCGAGTGGCATTATAAATGTGCTTGAGAATTATTGACAATGATCTCTTTTTGGTGTACTTTACATTCTAGTTCACACATTTATATTTTTATTTTTCGAACCCCTAAATAAAAATTCTAAATCTGTCACGAGTCTTTTATCATCCATAATACCTAAAGGTTTCAAGGAGCTTAACCTAAAGGTTTTTTTTACCATGTCAAGTTAATAATTGCTCTTACACTTTCAACAACTTGTTGTGCAAATTACAAGTGGACATTCTTGAATTCGCTTATGAAAAGTTCATCTCAAATTTTGTGAAGGTGATTGATCTTAGGCATATTTATATGCCTAAGTTGTCAATATTTTTCCATAAGTCGATTAGATTGAAGGATGATCTCTAGTCATTAGCTTAATTTTTGGTGTAACTTGTGATGATTGTACACTTACACACATGATTAGTTGTTTCAGGAACTCTCAAGGGAATTGGAGTCAACTTGAAGAAAAGAGATGTAAGAGAGCATGAAAAACGGCCAAGAATGAAGACCCTAGGGCCAGACGCACTGCTAGGCGCGAGGCGCCAAGGGTCAACATTCAGAGACGCCTCTGAGGCGCGACGCGCCTGGGCCAAATATTCAAAGACGTCTCTCAGGCGCGCTGAGAGGCGCGGCGTGCCAAGGAGGAAACTTCAGAGGCAAGTTTCAGGCGCGATGCTAGGCGCAGCGCCCCACCATGATGCCGACTTTTCCAGCAAAAATACAACTAACCTTGTCGGTTTAGGATTGGGTCTTAGTTTTTCTAATTATTATAAATAGACCCTAGGGTTCATTAGTAAGAGTTCGACTTTTGATTTAGTGTGCAAGAGCAAGACTTCAAGTTTGTAATAGGTTTTAATCCTTTAACTCTTCTAGTTTTCGGAAATTGGATGAACTATTGTATTTTCTTGTTTTCTAATAGCATGAGTAGCTAAACGCCCTAGTTCTGGGGCTGTAGCTACGAATGGATTGTTGATTATTAAAGGCTTTATGAATTAATTCTTGGTTGTCATTATAAGTTACTTCTATATTCTTGGTTTAGTATTTCTTGACTGGCCATCTAGAGATAAATCTATTGTTTAACCTTAAAATCAGGAGATGAGAGGTTAGATAGACCAGAGGATATAGAGAGTTTGATCGACCCGTTAAGTCAAGGTGATTTGTGTTCAGGAGTGACGCCCGGACGAACAACTCGCTTGGTTACAAAATAGGATGAAATATAAATGCTCGTCAATTAGTCTATTTATCCCCGCTCAACGATGTAGTTAGGTAGCTAATTGGGGTAGGTTATGAGAGGTGTATAGCCCGACTCATAAAATTAACCTTATAAACCAGTAACTTGACAACTGAAATTAGTTCTATGCCAATAATATAATACATGACATTCAGTATATGCTGCAGCCCTGCAATTGCTTTTAACTTGCTTGAAACATACTATTAAAGTGGTTCACAATTAGTTACTTTCATTTAGTTCATAATTGGTGTAGTTAACAATCAATCATCAATTCTTAAAAAGGTTACTTTTACTTTTATTTGTAGAATTAAGTGTTAAATATAAATTGATCATAAGTCCCTTGGGATCGATAACTCGTTTCTTAAAGAATCTATATTACTTGCACGACCACGTACACTTGCGTGTATACTGGGGAGCAACAAGTTTTTGGCGCCGCTGCCGGAGACTTAGAAATTGATTTATATTCAATCTTCTTAAGTCTACAATTAGATTATTTGGCTACTAAGTACTTGATCTTAGCTTGTTTATTGCAGGCACTTGACTTTCAGGTCTGTCTAGGAAAGGAGAACTTGTTGAATTATATAACGAACCTGAACGAATTCTACGACAGCGCAGAAAAATGAATCTAGGACAGGAGAATTGGGTTTAGGTATTCTGGAAAATATTGATGGTGAGAATCAAAACAACTTGAATAACCCGAAAAACGTGAATAACCAAATGAATCCGAATAATCAAGGAGTACCACCTGTCGTACCTGCAAGACCAGTCCGTGATGTGGCAGTCCCACTCACAGCCAACTTGGCATATAGTATTAGGAAACCTCCACCGGGGGTAGATTTGAACTAAAGCAGAACATGGTACATATCCTCCATATTAATGGGCAATTCACTGGTCTCCCCCATGAGGATCCTCAAATCCATCTTAGGACTTTCATAGAAATCATCAATACATATATCCCAATTGGAGTCTCATCAGACTATGTAAGGTTGACTTTGTTCCTATACTCATTGTTAGGAGCTGCAAGACGTTGGTTAGACTCTGAGCCACCAAACTCCATCACGTTTTGGGATGATCTAGCAAAGAGGTTCTTGAGTCGATTTTTCCCATCCAAGAAAACCGCGAAGCTGAGGGGAGAGATAATAAACTTTGTTCAAAAGCAAGGGGAGGACATGTACCAAGCATGGGCGCGTTTCAAACAAATGTTGAATTCTTGCCCACACCACATGCAAACCAATGAGGTACTTTGTCACACTTTCTTTGAAGGTTTCGACTATAATGCTCGTTCTATTCTTAATAGTGCAGCAGGTGGACATGCCCTATCCATAACAAGTGAAGAATTCTTCGCCTTACTCGATAAACTTTCTGAAGGGAACCAAGGGTATGAGGGGGAAATGTCTAGAACCCCAACCCAAAAGGCAGCAGAGATTTTAGGTGTAGACCAAGCTACTGCCATAAATGCCAAATTAGATGCAATGCAACATAACATTACATTGCAATTTAAACAAATGGCTCTAAATCAGGCTCCGGTAAACGTAGTACAACAGGCAGCAAATTGGTGTGAGGTATGTGGTAGTGGAACTCATGAAACCTAGCAATGTGAGGCAAACCCGGATTCCGTAAACTATGTGGGAAATGCACAGAGGGCTGGAGTGCAACAAAATTATGGTAATACTTACAACCTTAGTTGGAAGAACCATCCTAACTTCTCATAGGGTGGGAACCAAAACCAAAATCAGGCGCAAGGGGTTAACCAATACCGTTCTCAAGGGGTTGTGCAACAATACTACAATCCTAACCAAAGTTCAAATTATAGTGCACCAAAAGGGGGGATGACCAATGAATAGCTACTCCAAAATCTCATGACTGAAATAAGGACCAAATTAAATGCTAGAGTAGATAAGCAGGATGAGAACATTAGAAACATCCAGATGTCCCAAATGAGTTTAGAGAAACAAGTGGCGCAAGTGGTTAATTTGTTGAACTTGCGTCCCCAAGGAGGGCTGCCCGGTGATACTGATCCCAATCCAAAGCAATTGCATGCGGTAAGTACTAGAAGTGGGTTGCAATTGGAGGATCTAGCCCCAAAGAAGAGAGACACTGAGGTAAGTAACAATGAAAAAAAGGTGGAATAGGGAGTAAAAAACTCCAATGTTGAGGTACCCATGCCTCAAAAGAAATTACCACCTGCATTTCCACAAACGCTCAAAAAGCAGAATGAAGATGAATGCTTCGGTAAGTTTCTCTATCTCCTTAAACAAGTTCACATTAATCTACCTTTGGTTGACATTTTGCAGGGTATCTCAAAGTATGCTAAATACGTGAAGGACATTGTGGCTAGGAAGAGGAGGCTCACAAAATATGAAACTGTAGCACTTACTGAGGAGTGCAACTCAAGGATTCAAAAAGATTACCCAAAAAGTTAAAAGATCTGGGTAGTTTTACTGTGCAAATTACAATTGGGCAAAATGTTTATGCCCGGGGATTGTGTGATTTGGGGGCAAGTATAAATTTGATGCCCTTATCTTTGTATCTAAAGCTTGGGTTGGGTAGTCCAAAACGAACCACTGTTATTCTCCAACTTGCTGATAGATCCATTGCTAAGCCAGAGGGGGTGATAGAAGATGTGTTAGTGCAAGTAGGTTCATTGTTTTTTCTGGTAGATTTTGTGGTTTTAGACTTTGAACCTGATATTGAAGTTCCATTCATTTTGGGACGTTCTTTCTTGGCCACGGGTAGGGCATTGATTGATGTAGCAACTGGTCAATTAACCATGAGCGCACATGATAAGGTAGAGGTATTTGATGTTTACCGCGCTCTAAAATTGCCTTCTATTTATGAAGAGTTGTCTGCTATTACTGTGATTGATCGCATAGTAGAGTCACAGTTAGTTGTGCCCGAAAACCCCTTAGAAAGAGTGTTAATACGTCATAAGAGAGATGAAGACATTGAGGCTCAAGAGATAGAAACATGTCTGAATCTGACACTTGTGGAGCCTCACAAGCGGAGAGTGGAACCATTAGAGCGAGAGTTAGGGCCACCACCCAAACCCTCAATTGAGGAAGCCCCAAAGATGGAACTGAAAACACTGTCGGCTTACCTCAGGTATGCATTTTTGGGTACTAATGAAACTTTTCCTATTATACTTTCTGCAGAGTTGTCTGAAATACAGGTTAGAGCGGCATTGCAAATCCTAAAGAGAAGAAAGAAAGCTATTGGATGGAAGATGACTGACATTCATGGGATTAGTCTGGCGTTATGCGTATGCACAGAATCTACATGGAAGAAGATCACAAACCAAGTGCACAACATCAACGTCAACTAAATCATTTGATGAAAGAAGTGGTGAGAAAAGAGGTAATAAAGTGGCTAGATGCTGGAATTGTGTACCCAATCTCTGATAGTAAGTGGGTAAGTCCGGTACAATGTGTTCCCAAGAAGGGAGGTATGACAGTGGTAAGGAACGAAAAGAATGAGTTGACTCCTACTAGAACAGTAACCGGGTGGAGAATTTGCATGGATTACCGGAAACTAAATGATGCTACCCGGAAAGATCACTACCCCGTTCCCTTCATTGATCAGATGCTAGACCGACTAGCAGGGCAGGAGTACTATTGTTTCTTAGATGGGTATTCCGGTTACAACCAGATCGTGATTGCACCCGAGGATCAGGAAAAGACCACGTTCACTTGTCCTTATGGTACTTATGCTTTCAAATGCATGCCATTCGGACTTTGCAATGCACCGGCGACTTTTCAAAGGTGTATGATGGCCATTTTTCATGATATGGTGGAAGACTTTGTAGAGGTGTTCATGGATGATTTCTCCGTCTTCGGGAAGTTTTTTGAGGTATTTCTCCGGAATCTTGATAAAGTACTTGCTAGATGTGAGGACACTAACTTAGTTCTAAACTGGGAAAAATGTCATTTTTTGGTAAGAGAGGGGGTAGTGTTGGGATACAAGGTGTCTAAATATGGTTTGGAGGTTGATAAGGCTAAGGTAGAAGTTATTGAGAAATTGCCCCCTCCTATTTCTGTAAAAGGTGTGCGTAGTTTTCTTGGTCATGCAGGTTTTTACAGGTGATTCATCAAGGATTTTTCCAAGATTGCAAGACCTATGTGCAGTCTCTTGGAGAAGGAGGTGAAGTTTGACTTTGATGAGATGTTCTTAAAAGCTTTTGAGATGTTGAAGAAGAATTTAATTGAAGCTCCAATCTTAATTGCTCCTGATTGGAAATTACCATTTGAACTTATGTGTGATGCAAGCGACGTAGCAGTAGGTGCAGTGTTGGGACAAAGAAAGAATAAAGTGTTCCACTCGATCTATTATGCCATCAAAACCCTTGACTCTATACAAGCTAATTACACAGTGACTGAGAAGGAGATGATATCTCTAGTGTTCGCCTTCGACAAGTTCAGATCGTATTTGGTAGGTACTAAAGTGATTGTTTTTACTCACCATGCAACTATTAGGTACCTATTCAACAAGAAGGATGCTAAACCAAGGTTGATTCGATGGATATTGCTTCTCCAAGAATTTGACCTTGAGATCAAAGATATGAAAGGTACTGAGAATCAAATAGCAGATCACTTATCTAGGTTGGAGGATTTTTCACATGTGAATGAAGGTGAGCAAATCCGCGAAGAGTTTTTGGATGAACAATTGATGTCATTAGATATCTCTCAAGTGCTATGGTATGCAGACATTATGAATTTGATAGTAAGTGGCGATTATCCTCCGGGTGCAACCACCCAACAAAAGAAAAAGCTCAATCATGATGCCAAGTTCTACATTTGGGATGAACCATTCTTGTTCAAGCAAGGCGTAGATCGGGTAATGAATAGGTGCATTTCGGAATCTGAGGTTCACAAAGTGCTCGACAATTGTCATGCTAGCCCATTTGAAGGTCACCATGGAGGAGAGAGCACTGCTCATAAGGTACTACAATTGGTTTCTTTTGGCCCTCGTTATTTAAAGATTCTATTGCTTTTGTGAAGGGTGTGATAAATGCCAAAGGTTGGGTACGATTTCAAGAAGACATGAGATGCCACTAAGTAACATTTTAGAGGTGGAAATCTTTGATGTGTGGGGTATTGACTTCATGGGTCCATTCCCACCATCTAGTGGAAACCAATACATTCTTGTGGCTGTGGATTATGTCAGTAAATGGGTTGAGGCTGTCGCTCTGTCTTCCAATGATTCAAGGGTGGTGATAAAGTTCATAAAGAAGCACATCTTCACTCGCTTTGGCACTCCAAGGGCAATTATAAGTGATGGAGGTAAGCATTTCATCAACCATCTATTTAAGAATCTTCTTGCTAAGTATGGTATTTGTCATAAGGTTGCTACATCTTACCATCCTCAAGCAAGTGGCCAAGCTGAGGTTTCAAATAGAGAGGCGAAGCAAATTTTGTAGAAAACGGTGAATGCACAAAGAAAAGATTGGTCTGAGAAATTAGATGATGTGTTGTGGGCATATAGGACTGCATATAAGACACCAATAGGGACTTCTCCCTACCACATAGTATTTGGGAAAGTATGTCACCTTCCAGCGGAATTAGAACATTAAGCATATTGGGCAATCAAGAAGCTGAACTTAGACCCCGAGCTAGCTGGTAAAAAGAGAGTGAATCAATTGCATGAACTTGAAGAGTTTAGGCTCCACGCATATGAGAATGCCAAGCTATACAAAAAAAAGACGAAGAGATGACATGACAAGCACGTTGTAGCTCGTACCTTCAATCCTGGATATAAGGTACTCCTCTTTAACTCTAGACTAAGGTTATTCCCTGAAAAACTAAGGTCGAAGTGGAGTGGCCCTTTTGAAGTAGTCAAAATGACACAACATGAGGATGTTGAACTCAAGGGTAAGACTGGCCTTATGTTCTTAGTCAATGGGCAAAGGGTGAAACACTATTTTGGTGAGGATTCGGATCGTGATCGAGAAGCTCTTGAGCTAAATGATGAATGATCCAAGCTGCGTCGTGCCGCGACGTTAAATCAAGCGCTACATGGGAGGCAACCCAGTTGATTTTGTTTTATTGTTTTAGCTTAGTTTAAATTTGTAGAATTTAGGAAATTCTTTTAGTTTGTTGTTTTAGTTAAATAGGATTTTTCATTACTTGTAACTTAGCTTGTAAAAAAAAAACATGAAATCACTGAAGCCAGTCACTGGTTGGCGCGCCGCGCCTGGCATGAATATTCAGAGACGAAGATGGGGCACGCTGAGAGACGCGTCGCCCCTCCCATCGCGCCACCACCCAGATTTCTTCAAAATCCAGGTTTCGACCCGACTACCCGACCCAACCCCTCTTTTAACCCTCAATTCCTACATTCATTCCCCATATTTTCTAAACCCCAACCGACCTAATTCCAAATTCTCTCCAATCCTTTTTCTTCATCTTCATTCCCCACTTTCCTCCATTAAAAAAAACTCTCCATCTTTCTCTACCTCTTCTTCTTCCCCATTACTCCACTACTTAATATTCAACTTCCCCACTTCTCTTCCACTTCTAAAACCATCATTCTCCATAATTTTTTTTTCTCTATTATCCTCACTGCCAACCCGACCCCCCCTAATTTTTCTAACCTTGTTTTCTTTTCTCTAGTTATCTTTTCTTAACAGGTTACAATGGCACCAAAATCCAAGAATGTGGCGGGTTCGAAGAGAAGTAAGAAGGGTGAAGTATTCGGGTTCGAAAATCGAGAACCAGTCCAGAAATTTGGTAAAAAAGTGGTAGAGCGGTATAGGTGGGAATGGTTTGAGTGTCAGCGCGAACCAAAGTGTATGGGCGACAAATACGTCCATGAGGTAAGGTTGCAATCTCAATTTCCTGTTATTTATCGGACTGGGCTTGATTTGGGGCTGAGATTTATTTTTTATCATCCGAGACATTGTAATCTGTCTTTAGTTCGTGAGTTTTATGCAAATTGGCTCACTGAAACTAAGTATAAAACTGTTCCTATTAGAGGTAAGGATGTGATGTTCGATGCTACAATACTCAATGAATTTCTGGGAGACCCCAAATTGTGATTCTGATGCATTTAATACATTGAAGGATAAACCTCCTTATAGGGATATCCGTCATACTTTATGTGGGGTAGAGTCCACGGCTAGGTGGGTGCGTAGCAAGGATACGGGGAGACATAACACCCTCAATTTTGCTAATTTCAATCAAGTTGCTAGGGTGTGGTTAAAGATAGTGTGTTGTGTGCTATTACCCGCAAAACATCTGACAGAGGTAACAAGGGATAGGGTGGTGTTGGTTTATATGTTGATGAAGGGGTTGCCCATTAATGTAGGAGCGATCCTTAGACAAAATATGATGAAATTTAGGAATAATATGATGTGG
Organism: Solanum chiquidenum; assembly: GCA_029582725.1. Lineage (NCBI taxonomy): Eukaryota > Viridiplantae > Streptophyta > Magnoliopsida > Solanales > Solanaceae > Solanum > Solanum chiquidenum. The sequence goes on from JAJOOS010002714.1 coordinate 14,282, forward strand.
CGGTTCTGCTATGGAGGTTTAATTACCCGGTTTCTGAGGGACCGGGTTATTAAGGAAGAGGCTGTGGACTTGACCATTACTTTTCACCCGGATCTGACGGGTAAGCTCGTTGATGTGACAAGGACTATGGCACTTGACACATCCCATGGATCGGTTCTGTCTGCTCAAGAGAGGCAAGCCCATGATGATAATGTCATGGCTAGGATGTTTGGGATGGCTGAGTTGCAATTACGGATTGGTGAACGTCCAGTTACTGATGCTGAGATGGAAGCAATGGGGGAACGCTATCCTTTGTCTGAGAGTGCAGCTTTTTTGTGCAAGACTGGTCCTGCCTTTTTGGAGCCTTTGGATGATGATGAGGCTACTGCTGATGAGGCTATGGATGATGATGAGGATGATGATGCTGTGGATGAGGAGACAAATGCCTTGATGGTGTTCGATGGCGGTGACGACAAGGCCTAGAGGCTCGAAGGAGTATTCCTAACTCTATAGTTTGCTTTAATTGTGCACTGAGGACAATGCTTATTTTTAAAGAGTGGGGTGGGGTAATATGTCTCTGTTGTATATAGTTGTTTACTGCTTTATCGAGTCTAGTGGTAGCTTTTAGTTAACTTTTTTTTTTGGGTTCCTCAGAGTTTGTTTTCGGTACTTTTACTGAGGATTGTCCCTTTGAACCGACTAGGACTAGTTTATTATTTTATTGCGTCTTAGAGTCGTCATAGGAGTGACAGTTCCCAATGATGGATGGATGACCGTCTTAAGGGAAAATTAGTCACATAGAAGAGTAGGATTGAAAAACCAACCTTGGTCTTTTGAAGCTATGTCCGAATAAGTTAGTCAAACGTCATGGGTAGTCATATTTGGAAGAATGCAATAGATTGTTGACCTTGTAACAAGCATGTGTTCTTAGTTTTGACTCAAAATAAAAAAATTGGAAATGGTCTTAATTGTGTAATGATACCGTAATGCAATTGTTGTAGAAGCATGTTGGTTGATATATCCTTATATGTGTCATAATGCCATGTGTGGTGAGAATTGATTGGTTCTTTCTTAACTTGATATCTAGAACTTGCTTTGTGTGTGTTGAATTAGTAGTTTGTATGACTTAAGGAATGTGATTGAGGCGCTTCTTTGAAATAGCCAATTCTTAACTCTACTTGTATGCCTACCATTGAAATCATCCCTAGTGAAGCCCCATTGAGCCTTTAGCCTTGTTTATTGATAAACCACATGATAAGCCGAAACCTGTTGTTTGATACCAAGTCTTTTGATCCTATGAAAATCCTTAATGCACCATGCAAGAAGAAGGGTTGGAAAATGTTGGTTGATATAGCTAAGGGTGAATTGCTACATTGTGTGAAAAAGAAAATTCTATTTTGGCCCTGGTCCTTAGCGACAATGTGCACCTCGACCGAAATTGAGGGTGGCTAATTTAGAATTATGCTTAAAACATTGGTCCTGATCCTATCAAGGATAATGTGTACCTTACTTGGATGTTAAAAATCTAGAGTTTGGGTGGCTAGTGCAAAAGCATGAAAAAAAAATATGATGAAAAAGAAATAAAGGGCAAATATGGAGCAACAAAAAAAAAGGTAAATAGTCATGAAGTGTGTGCTAGGAGGAAAGAAGAGCTATAAAGAAAATTGTTGGCAAAATAATGACATGTGCATTAGGGAGGTGTAGTCACTCAAATGATTCCTAAATACGGGGAGTAACAGTGATCATATCTTTGAGATGTAATAATTAATATGCTAGGTTATGGTTCCCATAGCCTTTTAGATTAGAACCACTAGTTAATCTTCCTTAAAGTAATAATAACATGGATATCAATGTCCAAAATTAAAGAGAAATCAAGATTTAGCATTGCATGCAGCCAAAATAATGCATATAGGGACACACATAAATATGTCTTGGTTCTTAGTTGTTGGGCAACATCAATTATTGCTTTCGATATGAAATTAAAATGGAATCTATTCTACGTGAATTATTCTTCCAAAAACATAAGAATTCTCTTTAAATCATATTAAGGTTCCTTTAATTGATTTTTGTTTACTATGATTAGTTTAGAACAGTAATTACTAGGCAACTACTTTTGTGAAAAGAAAAAATTAATTTCAAGCAACTTTGCTTGACTAGCTACCATCATATAGAGTAAGATCCCATTAAACTCGGGTGATATACTAAAAACGAGTTAGGTGATACCAATCAAAATATTATTTCCTCCGTCCCATAATAATTAATCACTTTCCCATTTTTACACGGTATTTAAGAAATCATAAATAAAATGATTAATTTGACTAATTTTACCTTTTATCCATATTGATGGATATCAAGATGGCTTATGATGACATAGGGCATACAAAAGGTATAAAGTACTCCAAAGTGAGTGAGATCAAGAGTAAAATAGAGTAGTTAAGTATTTAATGAACTATTTGGAAAGATAAATTCTAGGAACTTTAATTTATTTAAGCTTCCATAAAGAAATAATGGAAATATTAAGCATGCTGATGATATTAAATATAGGGGTAAAATGAAGAAAAATTAATTAATTTTATCTTGATTTAGTAAGTGATCAAGTAATTAAGGACAAATATTTTTAAAAAAGGTGATCAGTTAATATGGATCAGAGGAAACAGTTTACAAATAGATGAAGAGTTTTCAAACATGGGGATCTGTTGGGTATAGTAAGAATAAATGAGAAATTGAGGTGAGGAATATGAATGGAGGGAATATACGGTGATCCCATATGCTTTGGTAAAAATAATTTCTCCTTTATTGGTGGTGGCAAGAAAAGTTCAAATGTTTAAATTAAAAATCACTTGTACTTGTTAAAAGAGTTGAAAAGAGGGATCCCTCGCGCTTTTAACGCTCACTTTATTTTTGGACAACTTTTTAAATCATTTAATCATTAATTAAATTGACCAGATGTGCAACCCGAATCGAAACCATGCGATGATCCAATTCACGTTCATTTCCGAATTATATTTTAAATTCCTATCGTTTTTTAAGTGACATTTATGAAAGATTGCAAACTTTCCAAAATAGTACTTTTCTTAAGTGACTGTTTGGAAGGTTGCAAACTTCCAAAACAGTACTTCGATGGCTATAAGTACATCTTATTTCCTCAGATTATTCCTTACAAATTTTCTGAACCTCCTTCTTCTTCTTCTACACAAATAAATTTTCGTGTACGTTGCTCTCATTGAATGGTTCGTTGACACCATTGTTTTAGGTATCAATACATTGGTGAATAAAATCGTTCTGTCCTAGGAGGATATATATTCGATTAACCTCGGGTACTTGAGGAGAATAATTAGCTTAAGGATACACTGTGCATTCAGTGGACTCAATTGTCTTTTTTTTGATATTTTTTCCGATTTGTTACAAATTCTATTATCTTTAATGATTTTTAAATTTTCTACTTTTGAAATATACTTTAAACTTTGTTGCTTTTTACGAATTTCTACAAAGTTGTTGTCCTAAGTATTTTAGTAATACATATTAGATAACAATCTTAAAGAAATTATTAATTTATATCTATTTTTTTATTTCTGAAGTTTAAAATATTTTAATTTTCTACTCTGTCTAAATTTGATACTGATTTGAAGCTATAAAAACTTCGTCAAGACTCAAAGTTCATTCGTTTGACAATTTGAAAAACATAAAAGCTTCATCGTTAACTAGAAATAAGATGTATAAAATTCAATCTTTATTGTTAGTATTCTAAATGCTAAGTTGGTTTGTCTAAATTGTGTTAGAAAATTAACTAATGCAAATTTAGTCAATGTTGGAACGGTGAATGTTGCAGTAATAATGTCACGATCCAAAAAGGGTATTATGACACTTGTCTATTCCCACCAAGACAAGTCAACCTCAAACCCAACGAAAAATGAAAGAAATGCGGAAAAAACAGTATAGAAAGAAAAAGATATAGCGAAAATCTTATTCCTTTATTAAAATCCTCAAAATCTAGTTGTTATGTGTACAAGCCACTAAATACATAAAGTGCGGAATTAAGAAATAACTACAAGTTTTAGTCTTTACTTCACGAACATAACAAAGCTTAAAGAAAAGGGAAACTAGTTGACAAGCAACTACCTCTCAAGTCCTTCAGCGAGCCTCAGAAAAGAGAAGAGCAATCACGCTATATCAGACTCGGTACTTGCACAAGTGTAGAAGCAAGGAGTGAGTACCAACAACACGGTACCCAACAAGCAACCTAATAAATAAGACATCTAGCTAGCAATCAAATACCCCTTACACTCAAAACGAACCTCCTCAAACTACAACCTGCACAGAAATCAACCCAATCTAGCAATTCTACAATACACATCTCACAAGGCCCAATCTCCGTAGTTCAATAATCACAAATCAACAATCAAGCGAATCAAGTAAGTGAAAAAAACACATCTCACAAGGCCCGCAAGTATATATTTTGTTAAAACAATTCCACATTTGCCATTTATTTCATATGTAAATAAAATTTATAATCATATCATTACTTTTCAAAATCTATTATTTTCACCAACATAAAATTTATTATTATTTTCAATAAATTCCTACTTTATCATTTATATTCATCAAATTCTTTATTTTTTTTATCAAATTTATTTGTCAACCAAATTTATTACTACTACTTTAATATATAATGAAAAAATAATTTTTCATCTATATTGAGAGAACAAAACTGACCATAATGGCTTTGTAATAATTTATTATGCGATTTATAAATTTTTGTTTATTTGGTAATATTGAATAAATAATTGAGACTATTTTAATAGTTTTACAACTTATGAAATTCTTATGTTTATGAGAACTATACAACACAAAAACTCCAAATCACATATTCAAATAAAACTTCAACTCCGTCTCATGATTTCATATCGCATGGCTAAACGGGTCCTTACTTTTCAAATATTTATTAATTTGACTTCTACTTTTACTTGTTATTTTTGACAAATCAAGAAAGTAAAAAAAAAACAATTCTTCCTATCATACCCTCAATTTATTTACATAAAATTAATGTCTTTTAAAAATGTAGTGAGTAAATATATTTGGGACCTACCTATTATTAAAAATAAAATAATAAATTCATTATACTGTTCATTATTTTCTTAATAGATATGTTAAGTTAAAATTTACAAGTAAATCCGTTCAGAGGGAGCATCTCATGAAGATGATTATAAACATATTTTGGGCTCTAATCACATGAATATATGTGCACAACAAACTATAGTATTTATGTGGGGAGACTTTTTCATTACCGTAGATTTCCACAACACTGTTTAATTTCACATGATTAACAATAATATCTTAACTCATATAAATGCAAAGGATGCTATTTTTGAATATAAGTAAAACGAATCAACAAGTATAATCAAACTTCTCTGTAACATTTACTCCATTATTTATCATAGTATTTCCCTATAGTATTTAAAAAAAAAATTAGAATCGATTTTAACATCATATTACACTATATATATTCTAATATTCTATATAACAACATATTACATATAGAGAACGTCTAAAATATCCAAACAAAGGATATTATTATTAAGGGTTTACGTGTATATATCTTTCAAGAAAAAATAAATTATTGATACAACTCTAGAATATGAACACTTCAATTAGTCAAAGGACTCAACAATTACCAATCAATCAATATCCAAAGTTCCCTAGATGCACTCAATTATACGCCATTGTGATATTGAAATAACAAATTGGACCCACCATCAACTTAATTAATTACATGAATTATAAAAGGATTAAATTTAATGCATTTGTTTTTATAGAAAAAAAGAGAGGAAAAATTCCATTCTATGTCAATTCGGAGAAAATATTTACGTCGTGTAGCCTAATATAGAATATTTTATTTGATTTAATCTATATTTATGTATAAACATTTTTATATAATATTATATAAGATTGACACATCATGTATAATACTTTCAGCTATAATAATGTGTAAAATTATATATTAGATTAAGTGATATAATATTTTATGTCAGACTCGTATATGGTTGAAAATAATTAGGTCCCAAATAATTATTTTTTAAAAAAAGGTGAAGAAGAGGTTGAAAACAGGTGATTACATCACCCATGGATATGGCGGAGTGAATGGAGTTGTTTTTTCCTTAACCAAAGCATTACCCCCTTTCAAATGTGGTCCTACTCGACATTAAGGTTGTTCAAAATCAATAATCCGAATAAAAAGAAGTTGTTCATTTATTAATAATGGGTTATTAATTTGGCGTTTTCGATAGTGGTTTTGATCTTTTTATTATCGGGTTATGATCGATTCTTAACGATTTGAGGTTTATTCTTAACAAGTTAACCAATAACCCAACAGTAAATAAATAATTAGATTTTTATCATTTGCTATATAAAGTCCTTCACTTAGAGTTTAGTTCATATTTTTATTTCAAATTATCTCAAATCTCAGTTATTCTACAATATGAAAATGTTTGTTTTTAGCAAGATGCAATTTGTCAAGTCATGTGCATGGTTCATTTGGGTTGTCACCTTGTTTCTAAGTGATTTTCAATGATCTTTTTGTTGTGTCAAATCTTAACGGTTAAATCGATGACCGAACCAATAACGATTAATAATCGATAAACTAACAACGATAAGTCAACATCTTAATGGTTTAGCATGTCTACAAACTGATAATCGATTAGTCAAACCGGTAAACTTTAAAACTGAACCGAACCACCGATACGCAGCCCTACTCAACGTGAATTCAAAATAGTTGAACTTTAATACGAATATCAAACACCGGGTTAAAAAATGGAAAAAAAAACATGCAATTGGTCATCTATTGACCAATGACCAGTTAACACTTGGCAATGTGAACAAAAACTTGATTATATTGGTTTTGGCGGGTCCCATATAGTGATGACAGGCAATGCTTTAATTATTCGCTTGGAAACATTAATAATGCTCACAAAATTTAATAATGTGCACACAGTTTTTAAATCTTGTAATTTAAATTAAAAGCGTATAATACATTGAAAATATTTTTTAATTTTGTAATCTAAAACATATTATATCAGAAAAAAAAAGAAGCAAAACATAGAAGAATTATTAGGAATTGAATTTTTCTTTTGATTTGTTCGACTATTTATGTGAAGATCTTTTCTTAAATTTTTTAATCTTATGTCAAGGGCGGGCACGGTGATGAGGGGTCTATATGGTCCCAATAATTGACACATTTGAATAACATAATAATTGTTGAAAATGATTTATTACAAGACCTATGAATTGATGAGTCTCCACTTGGATTCCTCATGTGTTTTTTTTAATAGAAGGAATACTCAAGTCTATTGGAAGGTAGAATTTGAATAAACCAAAGTAAATGGAGGTGATATTCTTACGTCCCCAAATTAGGATGGGACGCCTTTGTTATTTGTAAAAAAATAAATTATGTATTAACTAGTTGAAGTCTGAATTGAATGTAACATTGAAATGACTATCAATACATAGTTTGTTTGGCTAACTGTCTTCGAGGTTAAAAATATATTTTTTAATCACTAGCTAGTATTAGCCAATAAAAAGAATAGCGTAGTCATTTTTCTGCTATTAAAAAGAAAATATTAAATTTTCAAGATAAAATACGTTTACCATAAATTATATTTATCAATGGAGCTTCTAACACCTCTCTAGTTACTCTTTTTAATACAATTTGTCAACCTAGTGTCCACAAACTATCAGTGTACTTCTCCTCAAATTTCTCCTGACTGTGGCCCCCAACCCACCCCCACCACCACTTGATTCTTTTTTGGTCATACAAAGTTCTCATCTTCCTTTTCCTTTTAATTTCTAGATTCATTAATTACCAATATATTATGTTGAATTGTGAGATTCTCACTCGTGATTAACTTACACTCCTTACATAAAACATCTATCATTCTTATTAAGGAGTAGGTAATGGACCAAATTCTTTACTGCCATATAACAAGCTGACTGATAAGTGCTCTTTTCTTTTTTTTTTTGGAAATTTGAGTTTGCTATCACTTAATAATTTTTTTTTAATAAAATTCATATTTACAATTCCTCCTTCGTTTTCTATCCCCAAAATTTCTATATACATCATCATAACCCCTCAAATACTAAAATTGAACCAAAATATTGAGTTTGGATATATCAATAACATATACTCTATTTCTGCTATATCATGTGAGTTTTTTTTTCCTCATTTTTAACCAATCTTAAACTTGTTAAGTTCGAATAAACCCATACCATATATTCTCTGTCTTAACCTTTGTGATCCTTTTCTCTTTTTATATTTAATAATAATTTAATTTTAAACTTTTCATTTATTCTTGATAAAATAATTCATAATTATATAAATTTAATGACTTATTTCATACTATAAATTTTAATTATTTTTCTTTTAAACTTTTATAATTAATCAAATACCTCCACATAAATCAGAATAAAGAGAATTACACACTACTATTTGCCAAGATACTTTTCCCCAAACTATGGAAACCTAAAATTCCACAAAACAAGGAGAAATTTGGAATATTCATAACCCACTGATTTGTACCTTTAATATGATGTCCCACACCTCTCCAATGCTCACCGTTAATGTCATTTTCTCTTTGTAAAAAAGGTTTTAAGGAGTGCCCAAAAAACAAATCTAAACCTACACACCTTTTTCCAATTTCATCATCACTACTTTACTCCAAACACAAAAAGAGTTTAACCAAACAAATGAAACAAGTACTACATGTTCTTATATCTTATTGTACTACTTATTTCTTTATTCAATTTCATGCTTGAATTTTAAGCACCACAACGTACATAATATATAAGGGCCTCTAGATATGTAGGCATCGTTTGATTTTGATCAGGAAGTAAATTATTCATATATTAAAATAAATAGTACTATTATGTTTGATAGTATTTTAGTTGTTATGTCGCTTGTGTGTAATATTCAGTTCATCAAGTATGATATTTACTACGGAGTATTTAACAATTTTAAATTTATATATATAAGTTTTAATTTGAGAAAAGATGAATTAATTGGAAAACGGGAAAAGTTGCATATTTTATTTTTAACATTCTTCCAAATTTATATACCATCAAGAGGGGAAAAAAATTTAATAGAAAAAAATTCTCGAACAATTCATATTTACTTGAAGTATATATTACTCCGTTTCTCCTTCCCTCTTTGTTCCCGGGGAACGCGTATTCATCGCTTTATTAACAAATCATTATTAGAATTTACTAACTTAAAAAGAAGCTTTTAGAAGCATTGCTTTTATTTTCGACATAATATATAAACATAATTTTTAAATAATATATAAACGTAATCTTTAATTTTGAATTTTTTGGTATGAAAAAAATATCTTTAATTTTTTTCATATTTGGTTGGTTAAAATCTTTTGAAATCCTTAAGAATGAGGAAAATGACTTTTCTTAATTATAATAGGTAAAACAAGTTACATAAATGATGAGCAAGTTTATCATCTCCTCTCAACCTACCCAACACCTCCACCCCTCCCTTGACCATCCCAACCCCCGCCACTCGTGAACCACCACTCCCAACTCCATTCCGCCCATATAATATTTTGTGAGATTACATATAAATAATTTTGAGATAATATTGGCTTGTTTAGTTAACAAGCATTAGAAAATAAGTAAGAAATCTACTTATTTTTTAGTGTGCATAAACAAACATTTAAATTTATATTAAAGTGAGTAGATAGAAAAACAATATTTGATGTAATGCCTCTATAAATATCCAAAAGTTATGAAATATTCTAAAAGTCGGAATATAATACTGTACCTTTTATATAGGTAGTATAATAACCTTCGAGAGGAATTAGAGTTTCGACTGAAATTGGACATATCTCGTAGAGTCCCATTAAATTTGAAAGTGTATTAAGAGTATTTATACATAAAAAAGATGTGTTCATCTTATATATGTGACTCTACTTCCTTCCCAAACAAAGCATCGTGCTTATTAGACTTCATAAATGCTTGACGTGGAAGCAGAATCAAACTAGTTTTTTATCCATTAAAATAAAAACAAGAGAATCAAACGGTTCAGATTCACTTTATATTTCTCCCCAATTCCAATTTCTTCTTCAAAATCAAATATCTCTTCACTCCAGTCTCCATACACGATGTTGGGGAAAAGGGGCCGTCCACCGATGAGGAGAACGACGAGCATGACAGGGATCACCGTTGATCTAGGTACTGCAACTGAATCGGAGCCGTCTGATTGTAATAAGCCTAAAATTATGGTTGATGAGATTAAGAGTTCGTCGGAGAAGGAAGTAATAATCATTAGTTCTGTGCCGGCGATGGTGTCGCCGAGATACCAACGGCGAATCTCCGGCGAAGGTTTTGAGAGAGAAAGGGCTAATTTCCTGAGAACTTGTGGACTTTGTAACCGCCGATTGATTAATGGACGAGATATCTACATGTACAGGTACAACTCGGAGAAAATTTATAAATTCTCTTGTTATTTTTTAATATTTACTACTTCATATTATAAGGTCAAATATGTCCTTATATAAAATTGATTAATAAAATATAAGAAAAATATATAAAATTAACGCAAAAAATTCACAAATAAATATTGTAACCTTATTCAACAATTTTTTTAAATTTTTTTTCGATAAATCTCGAAAATGAGTAATTGATTAATAAAAAATATGAAAAATATTAAATTAATGCCAAAAAATCATAAATAAATATAGTAACCTCAAATTCAACAATTTCAACAATTTTTTTTAATTTTTATTTTTTTCGGCAAATCTCAAAAATGAGTAATTTATTAATAAAAAATAGGAAAAATATGAAAAAAATATAAAATTTACGCCAAAAATTCAAAAATAAGTTGAATTTAAGGTTACTATATTTATTTGTGAAATTTTGGCATTAATTTTATATTTTTT